>JARQOC010000001.1:168958941-169037882 GCA_033576535.1 Allobates femoralis | reverse complement strand
ACTTTGATCTTTTATTTATTTTTTTAGATCAATGACTGACAAATGAAAAAGTATGGTCAATTTCTTACCAATAACTTTATATCAGTTAATAAAAATGATGAAAATGAAAGTGAGTACAGAGGAATATCTAACCAGCTCCTCAACAAGGTGACATATACCTGCACTCACATGAATGGACAATGTTTAAGCTAAAACAGCCAATATGCCACAAAATACACAGCTTATGTACGTCCATATAAATCCTCTTCATTACATCTGTACAGGCACAATAGAAATACATATTTTCATTTTGCATAAATTCAAGCATTTCTGCTACTCACAAGAAATATAATGTCACAATGAATGCACAAAGAATGTTTTCCCTTGTTCTGATACATTACTTTATGTTATTCGCACTGTAATTTCCCAGTACATAGCAAATCTCATGACCATCTCATAGACAGATTTCATAGACCAGATGGAAAGACATTTATATTTATAATTGTATTCTCTTCCTCCACACATTACAGTGATGGATGGATTACGTTCGTCTGTTTTGTATAGCATTTATAGGTTGGATCTGTTACCTTGGAAACACGGAACACTGCAGATTTCTTCGCATCGCAAATTCTCACATGGGACATGACGCTGCCTGTTAGACTCACACATCACCATTGCCTTAAGTGTGATTTTCATTTAGGTACAAACATCACAGGTGCTTGATAATACAGAACCGTCCACAACTAGTGTTCTGAAGAATAAATTATCACTTATATAGAAGTCACCCCGGTGAGCCTGGATTCTACTTAAAAACATAAGAATGTCTCGGAATCACTCATCATCAATCTGTTTGCGGTCATTGAATATTTGTCCTTGTGATTATGTTACGAATGACACTTATTAATATCAAAGTTATTGTCATCTACTGAGTTGTTGAGAGTTTAAAGGCTTTTTTCTCATAATAAATGTTAAAAATTACAAAGTGCTAACTTTGTAATTTAGTTATTATTAAAACTCAACTTAGTTTTCAAGAAAGAAAGGATTTTTATTCTCATTGCTAACTATCCATTGCCTAGGTTACCAGCCTAAGTCTATCACTGTTGGCAAAGAGCACATTGCTTACAAGCTCTTTCCTACAGAACTTGAAAGTGCTGCTCTGAAGTTGGCTGTATTGCTGGAGTGTGCTGCTCGTTCATACTAACATACAGCTACATGTCTTTGTGCTCAGCTGATGTTCTGCCAGCTTCAGATACAACAATGCAATTGCTCTGAACTGTCAAACAGGAGGGAACCATTCCCCCAGCAAGCAGGAGAATAGGAGGGGAGCGGTGAATTCATGAAACTAACTGTTGACATTTTAGCCAGAGAGAACTCCATATCATTGAGTACAGTTCCTTAGGTAGATTTTGCCTCAACAAACCATGCTGTTAAATCTACTCATTAGCTAAAATGAAGGATGAGAGCCTATGGTCATAGTAACAAAGTCATTTTCCTTCATTGTGGAAGTAGGTATAAAAATAATGTGTCAAAAACCATACCAGATCTGCTAATAGGTTGAAAGCAAAACCGTTTCAAAATAAAAACTTTAAGGCTACGTTCACACACTGCGCATTTTTGAGCACTTTTTTAAGAGCGCTTTTCAAAAATGCGCAGGTGCGTATTGTCTGACAGCAAAGTGAATGTAAAATTCACTTTGCCGTTCAGACAGCACGTATTTTCGCGCCGCGCCTTTCTTGTCAATTCTTTACGCAGCAGCGCCAGCACTTTTTCCTATAAGGGCGGCGCTGCTGCATCTGACGTCACAGAGGGGAGGAAGAATGCTGCTTCCTCCTCCTCTGTGTGACACCTGTGACCGTCCATTTGATTTTGCAATGTATTAATATACACTGCAAAATCAAAGATAAATAAAGACAAATGTATTATTATTAAAAATAATAAAGAGTTAAATACTTACCTCTCCGCGGGGGTTCCGTTGTCCGGGAGCCAGGAGCCGCCGCTGTAATGGTCCTGCTAGGACCTGTGGTGATATCAGAGGGCATTGGCGAGTGGCCAATCAGCGCCAGGAACGCCCCCTCTGACATCACGGCCGGTCTTTTTTCATCAGTACATGGCCTTCGCACAGCTCCGGATGGAGCAAACAAGCCGGCGGAGAGGTAAGTATGAAATCTTTATTATTTTTAATACTTCTGGCTTTGTTTAATTTTGATTTCGCAGTGTATATTAATACACTGTGAAATCAAATGGGGGCTGGCAGACATGGCACAGAGGGGAGGAGGAAGCAGGATTCTTCCTCCCCTCTGTGATATCACTTCTGCCCCGGCCCATAAAAAAGCGTTCTGTCTGAACAGCACTGCTTCTTTTCTTGCGTTTTCTTGCGCGGGTAAAAAATGCTGGTAAAAGCGCCAGTGCAAAAAAAACGCAAAAAAAACGCGCTATGTGTGAATGTAGCCTAAAGGGATTGTCTAGAATTCAGATCTTGATGACTAAAGATCAGCAAATCGATTGTGTTGAATCTCTGGAAATCTGTTGAATTCAGTGAATTCAAGCAATTTGCTATTAAATTCAAGAGAATCGCCAAAAAATGCCCTCTGCTATTATACTAAAGTAGAAGTTTGGAATGGCCAGAGAAGTCTCACATGACCTATGAGTTGGTTGGGCAGGCTTCCCCATAATGCCTTGCATTTATCACATCAAATACAGTTTTACACTACCAACCAGGAGGGAATATCATTGTATGTATAAAAGTTTAAGCAAAGAATGCTCCAGCCATTTTGGGATGAATCGGTGTAGTGAGTCACAACTTAGCAATAGAGAAAAACAAAATTAGAAAGCATTCAAAAAAACTTTTCGGATAGTGTGTGACAGTTAAGATCTTCAACTTCTGTTTTCCCATAGCTATATATATTGAGGTGACTTTGATTTTACTGTGGAACCCACTGGGACGGGGTACTCGGTACCGGACCAGGGGTATCACGGGGTATCACGGCAGTCTTGGTCCGGACTGTGTCCCGAGCCCACAATAAAGGTTGGGGGGTATTTACAGGGGAGTAAGTCATGACGCCACCCACGAGTTGTGGTCAGGGTGACCACCGTTGCTGCAGAACCTCCGGGGATGATGTTTAGCAGCCAGTGATGTAACGGGTCTCCGCGGGTAGAGCCTGGTTCCCCAGGGCAGTGATGATGAAAGTCTATAGATGATGCTAAGGATGTTGCAGGATAGGGGTGGTGGTGGTAGAGGTGATAGCTGCTTGTGAGGGAATGTAGGATTTGAGCACAAGGATCACACAGACTCATGGTTTTGTAGTTTTCCACGTCTTTACTGCAGTTGTTGTTAGCAGAGTACTGTCCACGGAGTCTGTACCGGGGCCGGATTGCTCCCACCCTGACCGGGTCCTTGGCTTCCCACTCCTGCACTGTGTGTGCGGCCCTGCTGCCGCTTTAGCTAGGCTGCTGGCCCTGTGTCTCCTCACAGGCACCTTCTTGCTAGGCAACTTGAGTCTTTCTGTGTGTTTCTCACCCCGCCGTGTTGCTTCGCTGACGTACAGTGCAGATCTATAACCTTCACTAGTCTGGTGTTTACTGTGCTGCTTGTGTCAGTCACATTTTCGGATCCGGTATCCGGTCTTTGAGCTCCTCCGGGGCGAGTTATGAGGTAACTCAATCTCCCAGATGTGTTCTCCTGTTTCTATTGATTCCTCTCCTTAGACCCTAGCTAGGCCTGGAATTGAGTAGCAGGCTGTGGAGAAGCCTAAGGCAGCTCCTCTACACCACAGTCCCTCTTCCTCAGTTCTCTTAGAAACTGAACTAACTACTTCCTCTCTACACCAGAATATATAGGGGAGCTGCTTTAGCTCCCCCTTCTGGCCTAGAGGCGCTAGTGTAGTGTTAGGTGCTGTGTGGGGAGTGAATCCTTGTTGATGTTACTGTGGCACATTAACCCCTGGGGTCCCACATTACTATGGTGTTATTTGCAGTAAAGAGTTTGAAGTGAATGTGATGCAGTCCTCAGAGTTTTATACTCCTCTTTTTAGGGCTACTGAAGTACTTGTGATTTACCACAAATCTTATTTTCTGATAACAATGTGTCAAATTATTAAAATTTTGGATTTCAGAATATGCACACAACCTATTCATGATGGGGGTATGACACCAGTCCCATACATCTTACTGAGGTGGACCAGTGTACAGTTCAGGAAAACCACAGCATCTTCAATTGTGTAGTGGCCATCTTTGATCTACTCAGCTCCTATTGAAGGGCCTGGAAAATGCGCTACATTGCCAGAAATGACCAGCAGCCAACTACTGAAGCTTCAAGAGGCCTCTGAACTTGGTAAAAGCTGATCAGTGGGGCTTTTGGACCACAACATCAAATATATAATTGCCGTAGGCACGTTTGTGTCGGACCCCGGCACGCCGTGGCTTTGTCACTATGTGACGTCACCACGTCGTGCGAGGCATTGCCCGCGTAGCGGGCATTGCGACCCTCGCCGCTGTCATCCCGCTCCGGAACAGCTGCTGTCAGCACATGCTGACACAGTGCTCCGGAGCCTGTGCCCCTGTGCCCGCTTCGGAGCAGCTGCTGTCAGCACATGCTGACACAGTGCTCCGGAGCCTGTGCCCCTGTGCCTCTGTGCCCCAGTGCCGCCCGCTACCCACAATTCGCCCCCCCCCCATGTCCGCACAGCCCACCCCCATGTCCGCACAGACCCCCCCCCCATGTCCGCACAGCCCCTCCCCATGTCCGCACAGCCCCTCCCCATGTCCGCACAGACCCCCCCCATGTCCGCACAGACCCCTCCCCCCATGTCCGCACAGACCCCCCCCCATGTCCGCACAGCCCCTCCCCATGTCCGCACAGCCCCTCCCATGTCCACACAGCCCCCCCATGTCCGCACAGCCCCACCCATGTCCGCACAGCCACCCCCATGTCGTACACACAGCCCCCCCATGTCCGCACAGCCACCCCATGTCCGCACACCCACCCCGCACCTAAGCTCCTACCCCTAACTCCGCCGCTCCTAAGTCCCTACCCTCTAAGCTCCACCGCATCCTAAGCCCCGACCCGCCCCACCTAAGCCCCTACCCCCTAAGCACCGCCGCACCTAAGCCCCTACACCCTAAGCCCCGCCGCACCTAACCCCCGACCAGACGCACCTAATCCCCTACCCCCTAAGCCCCGCCGCAACTAAAAGCCCCGCGACACCTAAGCCCCTACCCCATAAGCCCCGCCACACCTAACCCCCTACCCCTTAAGCCCCGCCGCACCTAAGCCCCTACCCCCTAAGCCCCGCCGCACCTAAAAGCCCCCACCCGCCGCACCTAAGCCCCTACCCCCTAAGTCCGCCGCACCCCTACACCCTAAGCCTAGACCCACCGCACCTATGCCCCTACCCCCTAAGCCCCGCCGCACCTAACCCCCTACCCCCTAAGCCCCGCCGCCTCCTAAGCTCCCGCCGCTTTCCCCCGCCGCTGTCGCTAACACCTAAAGCCCTACACCCGAAGCCCCCGCCGTCCCCTACCCTAACGTCCCCGTCGATCACTTACATGCCTTCTTAGTCATCTGATCGTCCGTCCGATCCACAAGTCCTCCGTCCGGCCAGGCGTCCTCTTCCTCCGGCCCCGGGGGTCTTCTCTCTTCTTTCCGCCATCTCCACCTCTTCGTCCGGCCCCGGGGATCTTCTGTCTTCTTTCCGCCAACTTCCAGCTTCGACGTCCTCTTCACTTATCATTAACATAGAATGGACGACAAATCCACCATTCTATGTCAATGAGATGTGAGGGGCTCTTCTGATTGGCTGAGGGAAGTAGACAGCGACCAATCAGAATATGGGCAGTGAGCTCGAATTCTGATTGGTCTGCTTCCAATCCGAAATCGGGCGGACTGCCCATAGACATGCATTAGCGGTGTGTCCGCGATTTTAGGGCCGACAAATAGAACCAGGTCGGCGGCCATAAAATCGCCGACACACCGCTAATGTATTTCAATGGGAACAAATAGTGGACCTGAAAGAGAACTGGGTCTCAGCCTAAATAATAAATTTAATAATAAAAAAAATAATTAAAAAATAATTAAAAAATAATAAAAAAATAAATAAAAAATAATAAATAATTAAATAAAAAAAATAATAAAAAAATTAAATATATGCTAATAATATCATCCCTTTTAGCGGACCTGAAAGAGAACTGGGTCTCAGCCTAAATAATAAATTTAATAATAAAAAAAATAATTAAAAAATAATTAAAAAATAATAAAAAAATAAATAAAAAATAATAAATAAATAATAATAAAAAAATTAAATATATGCTAATAATATCAGCCCTTTCAGCGGACCTGAAAGAGAACTGGGTCTCAGCCTAAATAATAAATTTAATAATAAAAAAAGTAATTAAAAAATAATTAAAAAATAATAAAAAAATAATAAATAATTAAATAAAAAATAATAATTAAAAAAACAAATGCTAATAATAATGATATTACTGCTAATAATAATGCTATTAATGCTAATAATTATGCTATTAATGCTAATAATAATGTTATTAATGCTATTATTAATGCTAATAATGCTATTATTAATGCTATTAATGCTAATAATAATGCTATTAATGCTATTAATAATGTTATTAATGCTATTATTAATGCTAATAATGCTATTATTAATGCTATTAATGCTAATAATAATGCTATTAATGCTATTAATAATGCTATTAATGCTATTAATTATGCTATTAATGCTATTAATGCTAATATTTATCCTATTAATGCTATTAATGCTATTAATAATGCTATTCATGCTAATAATATTGCTATTAATGCTCTTTATGCTAATACTAATGCTATTAATGCTATTTTTTATGCTATTAATTCTATTATTTATGCTATTAATGCTATTAATAATGCTATTAGTAATGCTATTAATCCTATTAATGCTATTAATAATGCTATTCATGCTATTAATAATACTATTAATGCTATTAATGCTCATAATAATGCTATTAATGCTATTAATAATGTTATTAATGCTATTATTAATGCTATTATTAATGCTATTAATGCTAATAATAATGCTATTAATGCTATTAATAATGTTATTAATGCTATTATTAATGCTAATAATGCTATTATTAATGCTATTTATGCTAATAATAATGCTATTAATGCTATTAATAATGCTATTAATGCTATTATTTATGCTATTAATGCTATTAATTATGCTATTAATGCTAATATTTATCCTATTAATGCTATTAATGCTATTAATAATGCTATTAATGCTAATATTTATCCTATTAATGCTATTAATAATGCTATTAATGCTATTAATTATGCTATTATTGCTATTAATGCTAATATTTATCCTATTCATGGTATTATTAATGCTATTAATGCTAATAATAATGCTATTAATGCTATTAATAATGTTATTAATGCTATTATTAATGCTAATAATGCTATTATTAATGCTATTAATGCCAATAATAATGCTATTAATAATGCTATTAATGCTAATATTTATCCTATTAATGCTATTAATGCTAATAATAATGCTATTAATGCTATTAATAATGCTATTAATGCTATCAATGCTAATATTTATCCTATTAATGGCATTATTAATGCTATTAATGCTAATAATAATGCTATTAATGCTATTAATAATGTTATTAATGCTATTATTAATGCTAATAATGCTATTATTAATGCTATTAATGCTAATAATAATGCTATTAATGCTATTAATAATGTTATTAATGCTATTATTAATGCTAATAATGCTATTAATAATGCTTATTAATGCTAATAATAATGCTATTAATGCTATTAATACTGTTATTAATGCTCATAATACTGCTAATAATGCTATTAATACTGCTATTACTGCTAATAATAATGCTATGGCTTATATTATTGCTATTGATGATGCGATTATTATTTAAAAATCTTTAAAAAAACAATAAACATATTTTAGATACCCGATGCATTTGCATCAGGCTAACAGCTATAACTACTATAATCAAATTAATGCACGTTCTAGAATCCCGATGCATTTGCATCGGGCTCACAGCTAGTATCTTATATTGATTCTAAAGATCATCAATATCTTGGTCTTAGATAACTCACTTAAAAGCCCCAGTTTAACGTGTGTCATGTTTGGCACTGTTGTTTACTTATATGACAGAAGAGCCAAAGGAACCTCTAAACTCCCTTACACATTAAGGCTAGGATGAGATTGCTACCCCTGCATTGCCTAAAGCTATACCCCTCCCCTTTGAATTAATTTGTCTGCTTGCAACTCACAAACCATTGAGTATTGCTTTTCAGGGTCTAAAAAATGTGAGAAAAACTTATCATAAGCAACCAAAAGGCCTGTCCTTTGGGGCATCTGTCCTATATAGTGCATCTATATAGTGCTGGGCTGCCCACCTGAAATAATAGCATGGGTGTGATCAATAGGCTGCATACATACACTTTGCCTCATACGCGCTTGTGTGACTGATGACCTATGTAAACCTCATCTGTGTGCATATAAAATACCACCAATCACCTCCCCCATATCATGGCAGGTTGAGAGTGATTGTTGCATCGGTATTATGCACCTGTGTTACCTTTATCACTGGGCCTACTGTGTCCTGCTAAGTGCATTCAATATCACACCTTTTGGCTGCTTTTGGTGAGTTTTTCTGAAATTATGTCCTTTTTATGGATTTTCCAAAAAATATGACACATTAAAAATGACAAAAATATGACACATATTCAAACGCACTGAGTTTCTTGGGCAAGTCTTATCCAAAAATTGCATCATAATAATACATGCTACAATATATTTACACATGGACCACTACTTTGTGTGTAACAATGATCATCTGAGCTGCCCTTTGTCTTGCATTAGTCTATGTGCTGTAATTGTGCAGTCTGTTTAACACATGGACCAGAAATACACTTGTCTAATTGAACCCTAACTCTGCATATTAGCGAGGACAAATTGATATGTCTAGGGCACATACTTTTACTGTAACATCCCTCTGTCGCTCGACATTGAGAGAAGCAGCTCTGGTGATTTATGAAAGATGCCAAGAGTTACATGAAATGAGTTATGAAGCTCCACGTGAATGATATTATTTTCTGACTTCATGCAACTTGTTATTAAGTCATCTAAATAGTGCTTGAAGAGCTTATCTGGAGAACTTCGTATGTGTCTGGCCAACAGGTAGAAGCATTCCTCATAGGGGATGGTAAATTGACAGAAACTGTTTCTATCTTTGCAAATAGCTACTGGTCTGCAATGATCCTGGCAGGTGTGATAGCAGCGCTACGATACGGACAACACACTACGTGATGAAGAAATGTGATGTGATACTTAGAGAAAGCTAGAGTTGTGGTGTTGTCATGTTCAGTAATGTGCGACTTGTCTCAAACAGCTTTTTTGATCTTCTTTGCCATAAAGTACATCGTATTTCAAAAGAAGGAAAATAGTGTATTTGAATGGGACAAACAATCTCTGGCACAGCTGCTATTAAAAGTATTTTTTTGCGCTGTATGGACTAGTATAAAATCCTACAAAACAATGAAGGAGCTAGAGCTGATTATAGGGGGCTGATCCTCACTGACCTATTCTAAGAATGGACCATAAATTTAAAAAATATAGATCATTGAGTAATTCAGGAATAACTACTTTTATAGATTGAAAATATTGTAATCTGTGATAATAATTCATTTTGAGTAGAGCAAGCAACATTTTTGTGTCCCGAGAGAATAAACCGAATTCTCCCGGATTCCACCGCAGCGATGAAACCAGATGGCAGAGAGCTGCCATCCGGGTCCATCCGGCCCCATAGGCTACTATGGGGCCAAAAACTGGTCCGGGGCTATCTAGTTTACACCGGACAGCCCCGGACCAGATCACACCGTGGTGTGAAGCCAGCCTTACATATCTCTAGTTGAACCTTCCCATACATGTCCAGCCATCTCTCTTCTAAATTGTAGGCAGTCAGGTCTTCTATTCATTAGTCTGCATGTCCTCATTAATGTCTGTCGTACTTCATGTGGCAACAGGGGGCTTAGTGATTGCAAGAATTGATCATAAAGAAAGATAGAAGCAGAAGATAGCAGACAGCAGTGCAGAGTGGAGGACTGGCAGTGGAGAAACTGGTACGGACAGGGCTGAGAGGAAGCACATATAAGATGTTCTTTTATTATACCCCTTCCAGGATCTCTATAGTCTAGCAAAATGGAGAAAAGCCATATGCCAATTTGCTCAGTTAACCTAATTTTCCTCAAACATATTTAATATATGTATAGAAAGCTAAGTACAATCCTAACATAAAGTCTGAGAGAGTTGCTGAGCCATTCATGCAATGTGCAAGAGAAGCTTCAGTATTTTGTACAGAGCAGTAAAACATATACTGTAACAGTGTCTTAGGCTAGGGTCACACTTGCATGCGTTTTTTTAGGTGCTTTTTTCCAACCTGTGTTTTTGGCTGCATTTTTGCTGTTAGGTGTGGGGTAGCCTTAAAAACGCATGCAAGTGTTTATTGCAATACAAAAATGCATGCGTTTCCCATAGGGCCCCATGTTAAAAAACGCATGCTGCATTTTTTGGTGCTGAGCCAAAAACGCATCCCAAAAACGCATGGCCCTTTAGACATGCGTGTTTGGCATTGGGGCATGCGTTTTTTGTATGGGGGTCTATGGATGCGTTTTTCCATGCATTTTTCACAAAAGACATGTGTGAAAACTGCATGAAAAATCTGCAAGTGTGACCCTAGCCTAAGAGCAGCTTCTTCTAGCGCCAGAATAATACAGTACACAACATGTCGCTCTCTACTGGACCTCAGAGTGACGCTACTAAACAGTCAATCAATACATGAGATTCAGCAGAGAGCACACTGTTTAGCCATACTTGTAGCCCAATATGATGTGTCTGTTCTCAGATTTATAACAGTAAAATATGAATGCTCACTATAACAGAATGGAATTTCCTGATGAATTGTAAGTAGAGATGAGAGGACCCAGACATTAAAGTTCGTTGTTCGTGCCGAACAGAGACTTTACCAAAAAATCAGTGTTCAAGTTGGGAGATTGGGTACTTTGCTTATGTATATCACTGGAGTGAGCATCGTTGTGCTCGGGTATATGTGGTGCTCAACTTAGTGCGAGGTGCTTGCAATGTTTGACGGGCTCGCACAGGAGGTAAAATCAGTGATATCATATGTAGCGTTTAAAAAAAACAAATGAAAACAACAACTCTCTATCCCCTAGAGAGGGTCCCCTGGGTTTGTTTACTGCTGGCTGTATGTTGGAGGGGAGCTGAACTGCCCAATCAGTGATGTCCAATGAGGTTCAGGTCAAATTTGGGTTCAGAACAGAAATTTATATAAAGTCTGGCTGAACCCGAAGAACCTGTACTTCCACAGATCTGCTCATCTCTAATTGTAAGTTAAATGTTACCATATGATGGCACAGAAATGACTATGGTAAGATTAGAATACTTAAAGTGTAACCGTCATTTAAATTTTGACTTAATAATAATGTAGAGCAAGTGATTATAATCAACGTTCACATATAATTTATTAATGAAATCAGGAAGGAAACCTTTAAAAAAACCTTCCATAAGATGTCCTCAGCAGGTTGTGTATGAAGCTCATTCTCAGTCACCTCCGTCTGCAGGGGCATGGCCTACACTGCGTTAAAATAACAGATGATAAGACTCTCATACCGGCACCTTGTTGAGCTCAAACAGCTCATGTAAGATCTTATCTGAATCCTCCATTTTCATGGCTTCTACTCTGTGCTCTGTGATAGCACCAAGCAGAGCCATATGAATGGAGGTTCCTTCATGAGGTACGGTAATTTAGTTTTTAATGCCGCCATGTTAGAAATGAGTTCAGATTACGGCAATAAATAAATAGGGATTTAGATTAAAATTCCTTCATCTTTCAGACCACACTTTAATGATCTGTACACCCATAAACATTTATGAGGCTATGCATTATTTCAGGCTGGTAGCTAGCAGGTGGGCAAGGATTAGGCTGACCTAGGTCAATTTACATTAATCCATCCAGTACCTCAAATTCTTTTGTAAATGCCAAATTCACTTTCAAATGTATTGGAAACTACAGGAAGAAGATACATTTGAAGCTGATGGAAGAGAAGACAGCTATTGGCTCTCTCCTATTGTTTTAGGGCCCTCCACGCTAAGAATAGCAGCCCGCAGGCACCACTGAAAATGGCGTATTCATCAAAATCCCCATTTCCAGGCGCTTTAGCAGGCTCTTCCAGCAGCACTGGTGGTGGTGGCACATTGGGTAATAAGGGGATAAAACCAGCTTTGTATTGCCAGCTGGTATTAAGCCCTGAGATTCTTAATGTCAGGCCAAGTTAGACCTGGCCATTAAGAATCTCAAATAAATAGTTAAAAAAGACACAGCACAGAGAAAATGTATTTTATTAAAAAAAAGACAGAGGCACTTAGTTACTCTTTCTTTAATTACCCCCTCCCCGCTCTCGTACCTCTCCATGATCCTCTCCTTGACTACATTTGGTGATGCAGTAAGAATACTAACACCACGTGTCACAGAATTTTATACCATTTTGTGGTGAAGAACTATTAATAGCATTTTAAATAACTAAAATACTGTTTTAGCCTCAGATTTTCACAATGGAAAATAGGTAAAAAAAAAAAGGCCCCATAATTTATTACACTTTTATTCTAAACTTGACATTGCCAAATATAAGGCTGTACAGTACTGTTTGGCCACACAGCAGGGGTCGGGAGGAAAGGAGCCTAATTTGACTTTTGCAGCACAGTTATTTCTAGAATAGATTACGGACTCCATTTGCCGAGCCCCTGATGTGGCAAAACAGTCGAAACTCTCCTCATGTGATCCATTACTAGAATTTATCACCTCTGTGAATTCATGTGGGTGACTATTTTTATGATACGGGCATTTTCTAGAAACAAACACGCAGTGGAAGTTGCAGAGTGAAAATTGCAAATATGCCATTGTAGTGCCAAACACATTCTGCCCAGCTTGGGCTTCTGGAGCCACGCACCTGTAAAATAAGTGGGCTCTCCTCACTACATTAATGTCAAGTAGAAACAAATGAGTCCTGCACACAGAGAACAAGTCTGTAAGAACATGTTCACACCGCCAACATATTTGGAGACCAAAAAGCTAAATGCGACCAAAAACAACAGTACACTGCAGTAAAAGTATTAAATGCAAGTGCAGTATAAAAAAAAAAAGTATAACAAATACAGGGTACTTAGTCTATCCGTTTTTTTTGCGCAAAAAAAGTTATATCAAGCCACGTCACTAACTTCAAAGTGTACCCATCTCTGACGCGGTCCTAACTGTTGTATTAAAAAACCTGACTAGTGTGTATACTTACCAGTAAGCAGGATCCAGCAAGACCTGTGTCTGAGATGGACTGAAGGCGACGGGGCTCTATGTGTGCAGGGCCCAGAGAAGGGGCGGGAACTTCATCTCTTGCAAAGCAAGAGGCAACTTAATTAGAAACAAATGAGTCCTGCACACAGAGAACAAGTCTGTAAGAACATGTTCACACCGCCAACATATTTGGAGACCAAAAAGCTAAATGCGACCAAAAACAACAGTACACTGCAGTAAAAGTATTAAATGCAAGTGCAGTATAAAAAAAAAAAAGTATAACAAATACAGGGTACTTAGTCTATCCGTTTTTTTGCGCAAAAAAAAGTTATATCAAGCCACGTCACTAACTTCAAAGTGTACCCATCTCTGACGCGGTCCTAACTGTTGTATTAAAAAACCTGACTAGTGTGTATACTTACCAGTAAGCAGGATCCAGCAAGACCTGTGTCTGAGATGGACTGAAGGCGACGGGGCTCTATGTGTGCAGGGCCCAGAGAAGGGGCGGGAACTTCATCTCTTGCAAAGCAAGAGGCAACTTAATTAGAAACAAATGAGTCCTGCACACAAGAGATGAAGTTCCCGCCCCTTCTCTGGGCCCTGCACACATAGAGCCCCGTCGCCTTCAGTCCATCTCAGACACAGGTCTTGCTGGATCCTGCTTACTGGTAAGTATACACACTAGTCAGGTTTTTTAATACAACAGTTAGGACTGCGTCAGAGATGGGTACACTTTGAAGTTATTGACGTGGCTTGATATAACTATTTTTGCGCAAAAAAAACGGATAGACTAAGTACCCTGTATTTGTTATACTTTTTTTTTTTTTATACTGCACTTGCATTTAATACTTTTACTGCAGTGTACTGTTGTTTTTGGTCGCATTTAGCTTTTTGGTCTCCATTAATGTCAAGTATCAGGAGGGAGGGGGTCATTTAGATTTAGTAGTATAGATTTCACTAGATTTGTTTTGCTTGAAAAGCATGTAGTTGTTCCAGAGCCCTTGTGCTACCAGTAACTCAGACAGTCTATATTTCTGTTAACAGGTGATGGACCTGAGGGGACACTTGTTTTTGTGGGATGAGTTATTTATGGCATTTTGGGGTAGAGAAGATTTTGGATCAGTTTATATATATCCATTGCTCAACACTGAGCACTTACATTGAGGTGTCAATCTAAATATTTGAAACATGTGATTCAGATGAAGCATCGACGGATGCATTCACTAATGAGGTAGGCAGAGCAGAGTTAGGCTAGGGTCACACTTGTGTTGTGACCCTAGCCTGACGCAAGCACTAACTACTTAGAAATTTCTGCCACAGCGCATAGCATTAAAGCTATGTGCTGCCAGAAAACGGAGCCCCATAGTAACCCGCTGTTTACTTTAGCAGCCGCCTCCACACAAAGCCCCAGGATGTGTGCTTTACAACAGCACACAGGAAATGTGTCCTGAAGAGTTTTCCTGTGCGCTGTTGTAAAGCGCACATCCTGGGGCTTTGTGTGGAGCCGGCTGCTAAGGTAAACAGCGGGTTACTATGGGTCTCTGTTGCCTGGCAGCACATAGCATTAATACTATGCGCTGCGGTGAAAATTTCTAAGTTTTTAACGGTTCCGTCAAGCTAGGGTCATAATGCAAATGTGACCCTAGCCTTACTCTAAACCTCTTTGGTCTCTTTTTAGTAGTGTGTGGCCATTCAGACAAGCACAAACATGTGGCCAACCGTGCTTTTGTGCACACCCATAAAAACGCCTAAAAAGAACGACACTGCCAGATCATAGGATAGATAGGGTAAAGAGTGCCTTTATATGCTTCCTTAGAGGGAATCTTCAGTCTGGGGTTCCTTTTGTATGACATATTTCAGAGATTTACACAGAAGCCCCAGCGTAAGCATTTAGTGCACTGAGCAGGAGAAGTGTAAGGCCAGGATCAGACTACCATTTTTAGCAGATGTCAACTGCTGAAAAAATGACTAGGTTTATAACGGATGTCAGTGACATCCGCTAAAAACGGTAGTCTCACCCTGGTCTAAGGCAAACCTTACAGCGATCTTTAGGAGGAAGAATAAACAAATCAACATTAGGTCAAAACTTTATTTTATTTCTTTTTTTTACACTGTTCCTCATGCAATATAAGTGATTACCGTATATACTCGTGTATAAGCCGACCCGTGTATAAGCCGACCCCCCTACTTTTGCCCCCAAAACCTGGGAAAACCTATTGACTCGTGTATAAGCCGAGGGTGGACCCCAGCACAGGTGTACAGCCCCCAGCAGTGTGGTATACAGGCCCCCCAATGGTAGTATACAGCAGCCTCCCCAGTGGCATATACAGGCCCCAGTAGTATATACAGCAACCCCAGTGGTATACAGCAGCCTCCCCAGTGGTATATACAGACCCCACCAGTATATACAGCAGCCCCAGTGGTATATACAGCAGCCCCAGTGGTATATACAGCAGCCCCAGTGGTATATACAGCAGCCCCAGTGGTATACAGGCCTCAGCAGTATATAAAGCAGCCCCCAGGGGTTATACAGCAGCCCCCAGGGGTTATACAGCACCCCCCAGGGGTTATACAGCACCCCCCAGGGGTTATATAGCACCCCCCAGAGGTTATACAGTGGCCCCCAGGGGGTACCCAGCGGCCCCCTGGGGGTACCCAGCAGCCCTCAGGGGGTACCCACAGCCCCCTGGGGCTACCAACAGCCCCCTGGGGGTACCCAGCAGCCCCCTGGGGATACCAACAGCCCCCTGGGGGTACCCAGCAGCCCCCCCCTGGGGTTACCAACAGCCCCCTGGGGGTACCAACAGCCCCCTGGGGGTACCCAGCAGCCCCCTGGGGGAACCCAACAGCCCCCTGGGGTACCCAGCAGCCCCCTGGGGGTACCAACAGCCCCCAGGGGGTACCCAGCAGCCCCCAAATGCTGGCACTCGCCCCCCTTGTAAGGCCCCCCCCCCCGCTGCTTCTCTTACCATCCCGGTGTTCTGATCAGCGCCGCTCCTCGGTGCTTCTTCTTCATGCTCTGTCCTCGCTGAATCCGGGATCTCCGGCCGTCGCGCGATGACGTCATATGCCTGCGACGGCCGGAGATCCCGGATGCAGCGAGGACGGGAGGATGAAGAAGGAGCACCGAGGAGCGGCGCTGATCAGAAGACCGGGATGGTAATATATAAGCAGTGGGGGGGGGCCCTTACAAGGGGGGACAGTGCCAGCTTTTGGGGGGCATATATGCACTGTTTCCCCCTGCCGCTGATTGACAGGGGGAAGCAGTGCATATATAATGAGCGGCCCCACGTGACGGGGCCGCTCATACAGCAGCCTCCCCCCCGCCTCCTCCAGCCTCCACAGCCCAGAGGTACCGTAGTGACTCGTGTATAAGCCGAGGGGGAGACTTTTCAGCCCAAATTTTGGGCTGAAAAACTTGGCTTATACACGAGTATATACGGTAACTACTTTTTAGTTTAGTGCAATAAAAATGATACCAAATTTATATGAGTTTTTGTTTGACTGCTATCACACACGAAGAAATGCTTTTTATTTTTACATACAAAAGTTTTTACATTTACATCTTTTGAGAACAATAATTTTTCTACATTTTTGCTGAAAAAGTCATGTGAGGGCTTGTTTTTTGTGGGACAATTTAATGTGTTTCTTGGTACGATTTTCAGGCACATAATATGTTTTGGTTGCTTATTATTCAAACTTTTAGAAAACAGAATGACCAAAAACATCAATTGACGACTTTGGAGTGTTTTTTTTTTTCACTCACCGCATAGTTAAAGTGATAAGACAGCTTTATTCTTCCTGTCACTATGATTACTGCAGTACCATATTAATACAGGTTTTTATGTTTTGTTGGTTGTGCACAATAAAAACTATTTTATAGCAAAAGCATAGTGTTTTGCCACTTTTCTATTTTTTTTTAGTATGTTCAATGAAGGGGTTAAAAAGCATGACAGTTTTATAGGTTAAGGTTTATTGGATGTGACAATACCAAATATATGTACTTTTTTGATTATTTTTGTTTTTGCATAAATATACAGTACGTATTTATTGGTACAATGTTTTTCTTTTTTTATTTTGTGACTGATTTTTTTAAAAATACATATTTTGAGAATTATTTTTAAACTTTTTTTTTTTTACTTTTTTACTTAATCACGCTATAGGACTTTAACTTTCATTATTCTGATTATTAACACAATGCATTGCCATGCACCAGCATAGCAATGCATTATACCTGTCCATGCTGAACTAACAGAAGCCTCTTATACCATGCTCCCGACACGGTCTAACAAACTTGCTGTAGCTGGCTGGCATGAAGGTCATCATGGTGACCTCGGGTTGCCATGGCAACAATCTTCCCATTGCGGCTATGTTGTTGGGGTGCCAATCAGACGGCGCCTCTGTAATGTTGCAATCAACATGGATCACTTGATTTAGGGGGTTAAACAGTGGCAGAGCAGGCACCGATCCTTGCTTTTACAGCCAGGGCTTTGCTGTCATGTAAGCCGAACTCCTGTGCCACACACTATCACCATGATGTAGCCATACTTCAAAGTTCAGGAACCCCTTACTGACCATGACATATGTGTATGTCAAAGTTCATGAATGGGTTTATAATGACTCCACTGCTATGGATTATTTTTTGATTTAAGAACAATATTTGGGTGCAGTGGTATAATTTGAAGCTTGTAGGCTCCAATACAAAATACACAAAAGGGGCCCCAACTATCTTAAGTCTTTAATAGTATAGATATTCACAAATGGACAATGGACACTAATTAGCTTTAAAGCGAACCTGTCACCCCCCCCGGGCATCAAAAGCTCTAATAGCCACCTTCTGCAGCACTAAGGCTGCATTCTGAGAAGGTGCCTATAGGCTTTTGATGCCCTTTATAGTATGAAATATTAAGTTAGGTAAATGCTCACTCTAGTGAAGATCGAAGACCGGGAGGCGGGGTTTCACGCTCCTCCGGCCCGCCCCCTCTTGTCAATCATTGTGCGCGCCTGCTGCTGTCTCCCCCTCAGTGTGGAAAATGAACGCGCGTCTCCGTTCTCATGCACGGAGCCGCGCATGCGCTGTGCGCCCGGTGTCGACTTCCTGGACACCGGGCGCACAGCGCATGCGCGGCTCCATACAGGAGAATGGAGACGCGCGTTCATTTTCCACACTGAGGGGAGACAGCAGCAGGCGCGCACAATGATTGACAAGAGGGGGCGGGCCGGAGGAGCGTGAAACCCCGCCTCCCGGTCTTCGATCTTCACTAGAGTGAGCATTTACCTAACTTAATATTTCATACTATAAAGGGCATCAAAAGCCTATAGGCACCTTCTCAGAATGCAGCCTTAGTGCTGCAGAAGGTGGCTATTAGAGCTTTTGATGCCCGGGGGGGGTGACAGGTTCGCTTTAAAGAGACCCTGTTACTTTCTTTATAAAATTGGGATGAACACTTTAGAAATTTTTCAGCTACCCTAATTCTGTTGCTTTTTTTCTGTTTTGTGCTGCATCACTATATTACATAGATCTTCACATTTATTGGTTTTGGGGCACAGTATGTGAAATCTCTGCTTGTAGTGGAACTGAGTGTTTCTTAAGTTTTCTCGTGGGGTCAATCACAGCGCTTCACAGCTGATCCAAAATTCTGTTAGTTTCAGATGCTGAGAGCTGTGATTGGTAATACCTGAAAGGGCGGGATAAAAGGAATGCTCCCAAAAAAAAACTCTGAAGAAATGACTAGTTTTTACAACAAGTAGAAATTTCACATACTGTCCTTCAAATGGAAAAAGTGTGACTATGTCTGTAATGAGCAGTGTAAAATTAAAAAAATGGCAAAATGGAAGGGAAGCACAATAATTTTTACAAGGTATTTAGCTAAATGATAGTGACAGGTCCTATTTAAACCGTACATCTTTAAAATATTATATGATATAATGCCATTAATATGATGGTAGAAATCCATAGGCCAGATCTGAGATTCCAGTTGAATCAAAGTGAGTGGCATTTTGGAGAATCAAGGGAAGATAGGATTTACAAAGATCTGCACTCTTCTCACATCACAAGGACAAGCTGACAGATGTATGTGCTGCACATAGAAGAAGCATTGTGATGTAGGCATTAGTGCTGCATGATTTCTTTAATCGCGGATAGTAGTGGTTGAGTTTTAGCAGCTTCTGTATATAGTTAAGCTTTGGCTCATGCGGAGATGACAAGACATCAGATTACTCACGTGCTACAACCTGGGTTAAACACAATGATTATATTCTCATCTACTTAAACAAGAAATACTAGCACTCCTCGCCGTCACTCTTAAGAGTGATGTTAATGGTCCCGCCATGGATTGGATTTTCCAAGTGTCCCATTTTTTATTCGCCCTCCAAACATAAACATCTTCATCTTCATTTGATGTACTTTCCTGTCAAATCCAATTCATCGATAATGTATTTTGGATAAACTTCTCAAGTAAAAAGAACTCAGACAATACAACAAAATGCCATTACTATAAATCAGTTCACAATAAAAAAATACGTACAAACTCAGAGAATATTATTTTTCGACTTGAAAAGCTGAGTCATTTTAATTCATTTTTTTGTGCTGATACAATTGAAATTTATTTTGATTCAGCTCTTGTTGCCAATACTCTTTCATAATTCATGGAAGTGCTGTATTTGTAGAGCACGGAAGATGATTTATAGAATGGCGGTTTAATCTGGTCTTGTGGTAATTTGGCATGTAGCAAAAGAGATACATATGTATGTTTCTGTTTTAAAGCTCGTTGTGAATAAATATGGATTCATAAAAGAGTATATGGAGTTTAAGATACCTAAAAATGCTGTCAAGGCACACTTATCATAATGGGAAAGCTAACTGTTACAAATATATCATTTACCGTATATACTCGTGTATAAGCCGACCCGTGTATAAGCCGACCCCCCTACTTTTGCCCCAAAAATCTGGAAAAACCTATTGACTCGTGTATAAGCCGAGGGTGGACCCCAGCACAGGTATACAGCCCCCAGCAGTGTGGTATACAGGCCCCCCCCCAGTGGTATACAGGCCTCCCCAGTGGTAGTATACAGCAGCCCCAGTGGTAGTATACAGCAGCCCCAGTGGTAGTATATAGCATCCCCAGTGGTAGTATATAGCATCCCCAGCAGCCCCAGTGGTAGTATATAGCATCCCCAGCAGCCCCAGTGGTAGTATATAGCAGCCCCAGCAGCCCCAGTGGTAGTATACAGCAGCCCCAGTGGTAGTATATAGCATCCCCAGCAGCCCCAGTGGTAGTATACAGCAGCCCCAGTGGTAGTATATAGCATCCCCAGCAGCCTCAGTGGTAGTATATAGCATCCCCAGCAGCCCCAGTGGTAGTATATAGCAGCCCC
Source organism: Allobates femoralis (assembly GCA_033576535.1). NCBI lineage: Eukaryota > Metazoa > Chordata > Amphibia > Anura > Aromobatidae > Allobates > Allobates femoralis. Next base: position 169,017,137 of record JARQOC010000001.1, on the reverse strand, counting down.
AGCAGCCCCAGTGGTAGTATACAGCAGCCCCAGTGGTAGTATATAGCATCCCCAGCAGCCCCAGTGGTAGTATACAGCAGCCCCAGTGGTAGTATATAGCATCCCCAGCAGCCCCAGTGGTAGTATACAGCAGCCCCAGTGGTAGTATATAGCATCCCCAGCAGCCCCAGTGGTAGTATATAGCAGCCCCAGCAGCCCCAGTGGTAGTATATAGCAGCCCCAGTGGTAGTATACAGCAGCCCCAGTGGTAGTATATAGCATCCCCAGCAGCCCCAGTGGTAGTATATAGCATCCCCAGCAGCCCCAGTGGTAGTATATAGCAGCCCCAGCAGCCCCAGTGGTAGTATACAGCAGCCCCAGTGGTAGTATATAGCATCCCCAGCAGCCCCAGTGGTAGTATACAGCAGCCCCAGTGGTAGTATATAGCATCCCCAGCAGCCCCAGTGGTAGTATACAGCAGCCCCAGTGGTAGTATATAGCATCCCCAGCAGCCCCAGTGGTAGTATATAGCAGCCCCAGCAGCCCCAGTGGTAGTATATAGCAGCCCCAGTGGTAGTATACAGCAGCCCCAGTGGTAGTATATAGCATCCCCAGCAGCCCCAGTGGTAGTATACAGCAGCCCCAGTGGTAGTACATAGCATCCCCAGCAGCCCCAGTGGTAGTATATAGGAGCCCCAGCAGCCCCAGTGGTAGTATACAGCAGCCCCAGTGGTAGTATATAGCATCCCCAGCAGCCCCAGTGGTAGTATACAGCAGCCCCAGTGGTAGTATATAGCATCCCCAGCAGCCCCAGTGGTAGTATACAGCAGCCCAGTGGTAGTACATAGCATCCCCAGCAGCCCCAGTGGTAGTATATAGGAGCCCCAGCAGCCCCAGTGGTAGTATACAGCAGCCCCAGTGGTAGTATATAGCATCCCCAGCAGCCCCAGTGGTACTATATAGGAGCCCCAGCAGCCCCAGTGGTAGTATACAGCAGCCCCAGTGGTAGTATATAGCAGCCCCAGTGGTAGTATATAGGAGCCCCAGCAGCCCCAGTGGTAGTATACAGGAGCCCAAGCAGCCCCAGTGGTAGTATACATCAACCCCAGAGGTATATACAGCCCCAGTGGTAGTATACAGCCCCAGTGGTAGTATACATCAGCCCCAGAGGTATATGCAGCCCCAGTGGTAGTATACAGCCCCAGTGGTAGTATCCAGCAGCCCCAGAGGTATATACAGCCCCAGTGGTAGTATACAGCCCCAGTGGTAGTATACATCAGCCCCAGAGGTATATGCAGCCCCAGTGGTAGTATACAGCCCCAGTGGTAGTATACAGGCCCCCCAGAGGTATATACAGCCCCAGTGGTAGTATACAGCCCCAGTGGTAGTATACAGCCCCAGTGGTAGTATACAGGCCCCCCAGAGGTATATACAGCCCCAGTGGTAGTATACAGCCCCAGTGGTAGTATACAGCCCCAGTGGTAGTAAACAGCCCCCCCCCTCCTTAATATGGGTCCCCCAGTATTAATAAACAGCCCCCCCCCTCCTTATCATGTCCCCCCAGGCTGCGGCAGCTGTCAAAATAACAAACAGTTTATACATCACCTTCCGGCGCAGCTCTCCGCTCCTCCCGTCCTCCACTCCTCCGCTCTCCGGCTTCTTCTTCTTCTTGTGCCGACTTCTGTGACCGCGCGCAGGAAATGACGTCATCTCCTGCGCCCGGTCACATGACACCGGCACAAGAAGAAAGAAGAAGCCGGCGAGCGGAGGAGCGGAAGACAGGAGGAGCGGAGAGCTGCGCCGGAAGGTGATGTATAAACTGTTTGTTATTTTGACAGCTGCCGCAGCCTGGGGGGACATGATAAGGAGGGGGGGGGCTGTTTATTAATACTGGGGGACCCATATTAAGGAGGGGGGCTGTGTATTGCAATATGCACGGCATCCCCCCGTCGTTGATGGACGGGGGGATGCCGTGCATATTCATTGCACTAATGAGGCGGCCCCACGTGACCGCCTGCGGTCACCGCGGCCCCCTCCTGCCTCCTCCAGCTCCCGGTCACAGCCCCCCTCCCACAGCATACCGTATGACCCGTGTATAAGCCGAGGGGGGACTTTTCAGCCCAATTTTTGGGCTGAAAAACTCGGCTTATACACGAGTATATACGGTATATATGTAGCTAGCCAGAATAAAGGGGATGTGTATTTCTTTTATATTAATGACCTATTCCTAGGATCAGATCAGTTGGGGTGCAATATCTGGCACACTTCCCCCTGATCTGCTGTTTGCAGTCCTGATGGCGGCTAGATGTTATCAATTGTGAAAGAGTACAGCATAGCTTCATTAATTGTATTGTGGCCATGGATGGGTATTGCAGTTAGGTTTAATAGGGCCAAATCATCAGTGCCACAGTGTAGCCACTATACAATTAATGTCACCAGGAACAGTTGATTGGTGGGGGTGTTGGGTATCGCATCCACATCAAATACTGAAATCTTACCACAAAGAAATTATCAGTATAAAAGTAATGGAAATCCCTTTAAGGATTATGCCCTCTGATATCTTGCTAAAAATTATGAACCACGCTGCTATCATGGGCCTTTCTTCATACCTATATACAGCCATCTGGAAATTCATAATGTCTAGAAACCTTCAGATGTATCACCTGTCATGTCATTACATTTTGGATCCCTAATGAGGACAAGTACGGGAATTCTATCTACAGTGCCCATTATGGTATGAACCACCAGTGATGGAGGAAATAGGGATTTGTGCACAAACTGCCACTTCTGCTGTCTGATAGAAACTGATCAACATACTCTACTAGTTCATCAGAAGTAAGGTTGAAGGACAAAGTGCATACTGTAGATTCTTAGTGTTGGAGAATATCATAGAAACTACAACCTCCCTGGGCTCAGGAAGAACTGAATCCTATGCAGATAGGCAAAACAATGCAAATATACACACCAAGGCCCACATTCATCAAAACTAGTAATTTTCACACTAATCTTGATGAGCAGAGTGGTGGAGGGTGAGGCCCCTGAGGCATATGCCTCTTAATGAAGGAGGATCATCTGTGACAAGTGGGGTACGCCTCCATGTGACTCTCACCACAAATCCTATTCCAGTCTGTGCTTGAGTAATAGTGGTGCGCTGTGCATCATTAACTTAACTAGTGGCAGCTGCCACCCCCATGACACCCCAGCTCTGCCCACTTTGTCAGCATGAGAACGCCAAAAGTGGCAACATTTTAGCATGGCCTCAAGTTGCGCTTCACTGTGTTACTTTTTAAAGCTTTTTATTTCAGAATTCTGGAGTAAAAGCTTTGATGAATATGTCCCAGTGATTTGAAAATGACCTGGAATGATGGTGCACTTTAAAATAAGAAAAACATATTGATGCTAGAAATAATTGAAGGATAAGAGTAAAATAAGACCTTGAGACCATAGATCTGTTTTTTTTCCTTAATTGACATTCTAATTGTTGGACTAGCACACAATAAAATAACCATGTCCTTTGATCTCGGTAATTAATGACAATAGTGCGAATAATTTCAAACATACTTGATCATCTGCTGTTACCATGGTGATTTAAATTACTAGCAGGTAAAAGCATTGATGATCGGTAGCATAAGAGGAAAATAGGAGAGATAACAGCTTGAGAATCATGAAAAGTAATTAAAACCGTTTTGTGCAGAATACACATATGTGTTACCAATGGGAGGTAATTCCTGAATTATGCCATTTATATCATGGTCACCACAGTGTTTTATGGTCACACTTCTACAGCAATCACCATGATCATTAAAAAAAATTGCAGGCCATTTAACCCTTAAGTAACAAGATCAGTATCAACTACAGTGCTCCCAAGCAAAGGAGGTTCCTCTTGCTTTTTTGTTCCAGTGATTGATGAAGGTCTCACAAGTCAATGAAAACCACTCACATGTACCTAAGATGGGTCAGACGTTCATCCAAAACATTAGTGACACAGGCACTTCTATCGATGCTTTTAATATTATTACAACTATTTATTTTAAAGCAAATAATAAATAGATTTTCTCCACAATAAACATTTACCACTTATTAACAGGAGATAAATTGCTAATCGCTGGCAGGGGTGATAAATACTCCCTTGATTTTAGAGGAGCAACATATCAACTTCAGAGGCATTTAATACATAAGATATGAATGTTATAATAGCATAAAATATGAATGAACTATAGAAAGTAAAATAAACATCAGCCATCAGCTGGTACAGGAGAGAGACACCTGCCCACGAGGTCTTCTATGAGGGTAGTCCTGTAGTGCGAAAAGGGTCATTACATGTTGTAAGCTTTTATCAAGGGGTAACTTTGAGACTGCTTTAATAGGTTTGGATTGTGGAATAGAACGGTGTCCTATCATTTGAGGTAGCAAGATTCTGAGTATCGGGTATGCATGGGATAAGCTTTGGACAAGTTCATATCATGGCTGGTTATTGAGAGATTAAGAGATTAGTAGGGATGTAATTAGGCTGGCTTCACATTAGCGTTCGCCGCCGCTGCGTACTGCGGCGGGCGAACGCTAGCCGACCGCAAGCACCGCCCATCACCACGTTTAACATGGGGACGCACGGTGTATGCGGTCGGGTGCAAATGGCCGTGCGTTCCCATTGCCCTCCATGTGTGATTTTTACGCATGCAGAGGCTTGCATACAAAACAAACATTCACGGCCACACAGAATTTGCAACATGTACACAACATGTTGCAGATTCGGTGCGGACGCAAATGTATGATTTGTACGCAAGCCTCTGCATGTGTAGAAATCACACATGGAGAGCAATGGGAACGCACAGCCATCCGCACCCGACCGCATACACCGTGCGTCCCCATGTTAAACTCAGCAGCGACGAACGCTAATGTGAAGCCAGCCTTATATGGAGTGCAGCTCTAACATTCTCATTAGAACCTTGCACAAAGCCCTGATGCCTTTGTTTCCTTTCTGCATGGATGTTGCAGAGGCGAGTGAGCTTTGAGGGTCCATCATTGTGGATTATCATTGGAGGGGTACATGTGGGGTAATAATAAATAGGGAAATGAGGTTTGTCTGTCTCATATATTTCAAACAACGTTTTTTTCTCTGTGATTTATTTCGAATAAAGGATTTTTCTCTGTGTTTTTTTTAACTATTTCCTCACAGGATTGATAATGGGCGGGCCTCATAGAGGCCAATCTATTGCTTAATGACAGGATGTCAATCATAAGCTTTCATTACCCCTTATGTCACGCAGATGGCACCATACCAGGGCATCGGGAAGAGCCGGGTAAAGCACCAGGAATTGGGGCTTCTAATGACTGAGCCCATATCTGGAGTGACTGTGGGCTGCTATTCTTTAGCCTGAGGGGACCCAATAACTATGAGCCTCACTACGCTGAGAATACCAGCCCCCAGCTACTTGAGTTGTATCTTGACTGGCAATCAAAAATAAGGCAAATCCCACACATTTTTTAAATTCTTTATTGAAATAATTTTTAAAAAAAAGGACTTCCCTGTATTTTGATTGTCAGCCAAGGTAAAGCCAGGCAGCTCAAGGTTGCAGCACATAGCTGTCTGCTTTATCTGCACTGAGAATCAAAAATACAGCAAAGCTCTAAATCATCTTATTTTATTTATACATTTATTTTTCCACTACTAGGATGTCAGTCAATGGATGAGGGCCATAACAGCCAATAACAGATGCTGTCATTGGCTAATGTGGCACCCCAAGGGTTAAAGTGCCACAGAAACATCAACACAGGTTTACTCCCCACACAACACTACACTAGAAAGTGAGAGGAGCTTAGGTGGCACCTGCACTAGTGGGAGGAGCTAAAGTTGTTTACCACAGAGCAGGAGTGACAGTTAGTTCAGTTTAGTTGGAGTTGAGTCTGGAGTAGGAGCAGAGTCAAATAGAAGTGGAGGTCCTGAGAGGTCTGAGGAGAGGAGACAGAGGAACAGAGAAACATACCCGGGATAAAGAGTTACCCCAAAAAACTTGACCCCGGGGATGCGCTTAAGACGGATACCGGATCCGAGGCTGTGCCTGAGACAGACAGGACAGTAAACACCGGCATAGTGAAGGTCCACCATCTTCACAGCACCATAGCAAAGCAACACGGAGGGGTCAGTGACACAGAGGACTCAAGTTGCCCAGCATATTGGTACCTGTGAGCAGAGACAGGGCCAGCAGTACAGCTACAAGCAGTAGCAGGGCCACACACAGCGCTTAAGTAGGAAGCCACGGACCCGGTCAGGGTGAGAGCAACCTGGTACAGACTCCGTGGACAATATTGTGATTTACCATCTGCAAGTAAAGACTTGGAAAACAACAGAAACCGTGAGTGTGTGTGATCCTTATACTGAAGCCCCACTTGCCCTCATATACTGCGATTACCTCTACTCTCATCATCTCTACTGCTACCCCTACTCTCCTGCAGCATCAATAACTATCCTCACAGACTTTAACTACTACTACCACTGCCCCGGGGAACCCAGTTCTGCCCACAGGAACTATGCTATCCAAGCTGCTATCCCATCATCCTCGGAGGTTCTGCAGCAGCGGTGGCCCCATTACTGGCCGCATATAGTGGGCGGCGTCACGAGTGACAAATCCCCTGTAAATAACCCCCCATTTTATTGTGCGGGCCCGGGACACGGTCCGGACCAGGACCGCCGTGACATTCCCCAGCAGTACCCTGGTCCGGCACCGAGTACCCCGTCCCAGTGGGCTCCACAACCGTAGCCACCTGCAAACAGCCCATACATTCTAGTGTACAGGTTATTTTAACAACCAATCACAGATGCCCACTCTCTGTGACAGCGTCTGTGATTGGCTTTTGCACCCCTCATCAGTGAATAATACAGAAGTTAATTAGCAGCCCCAGAAGTACTAGCGCAGGGACCCGGTAAGTATGAGCTGATGTTTCATTACTATTTTGTTTATTTTTACAGCCATTCACAAAACATGAACTTGAACTGTAACATGGACTTCTCAGGGAAGTCCGCATTCACGGTCTGTGCCTGTACACATCGTGTTCGTTATGGACCCCGAACTTTACAGTTCGGGTTCACCCGTCTCTGTAAATGCTGTTAGCTCAGAGTTTAGTCATAGCAGAGCTGGAGCCCAGCCAGTGCACACTAGGCCAAAGCACATGTGAGAGCTCTAACCCCACTCCATTGGACTGGGCACAGGATGGACTAACCCGAAGCAGAGTTTGGCATCTCTGAGTACTGTAACATCTTTGGGCAGATGGAATGACCTGGCCAGTGCTGCACCCTTGCCTACCTGACCAAAACTATGACTGCTGTATGATATTAATCTGCAGTTTTATGTACCTACCAGTCATATTTTGCACCTTACTGGTATGTTAAACTGTGTAATAAATTTTGTTCACTTGTTTAAGCAATTTAGCTCAGCTTTATGCCTCCTTTGGTATAACAGGTATAAGAATTTGCAAGGACCTTTGCGATACTGCTAATGTGCCCAAGATACCACCTACTAATATTGGCTTGAACAGACATGACGGGTGATGTCAGGGGAGAAAATAATCGGTCCTGCTGCATTTTAGTGACTGATCGCTTTGAATCCCCAGAGATAAGCCACCTGTAATGGTGGTCTGTACGTGAAAGCATGTCAGCTCTTAATAGGGCTTTCACAGACAGACTTTGCACTGCTTAGTAGGTCCCAAGGGAACCCTGGTATTCACCATTTAAACCCCAAATTTATCTTAACTTATGCAACTTGGGTTTGGTCAACAGTTAATGCCAGTGGAGCAAGAAGGCAGAGGAGGATCATCTTGGGTGAAAACCAAACACGGCTGAGGCAAGGCAGACTCAACATGTAGAAATTAGGTCAGGCAATTGGGAAGAGCAATAATTTGAGATCAGGGTCAGAGTCAGAAATGTGAGACAAATGAAGGGTCAAGTTAGCCCAAGCCAACAACAGGCATCAAAAGGTAAATCAATCAGCAATATATCATCAGTACAGACCAGAACCAAAACACCCTGATAACTGCCAGCTTGCAACAACTTTCTCGCGGTATAAAGATGATGTGGCTCCGCACAACAGACAGCTGATTACAACATATAAGACATGACATCTACTAATGTTTATCAGGAGTGCGCCTGCATCCCCCAATGTCATCCTCAATGCCAGCATGATGCCACCTACTGACATAGGCAGAGATCGTAGGAGATCCAGACATTACACCACCTGCCGAGGAGTCTGGCAGTGGCTCTCTGATGGAGAACACAGGAGTGCTTGGCTGAGCCAAGTAGACCTATGTACATGTATGGGTTAATCTGGAGAGGCAGCTTTCAGCCAAACAATTATTTGACTGAGAGTTATCCAATGTATGTAGAGTATTTAAGGCTAAGAATGGCAGAACGGGCAAGATGGCTGCTCCTTGTAAAGAAAATAAAAAAATAAATATCTATAAAAAAAATAGGTTAAAGATAAAAATGTGCAGTAAATCAAGAACTTTTGTGACCTAAACTTAGCTAACTTTTTACAATGATGAATGATGTTTCAGGTTGGATCTGTTTTAAACAGTTCTATACAAAGATGTGCTGATATTTATTCAAGTCCATGAACACTGCTTCACAGTCTTTCCAAAACCAATAATAAGTCCTCTCCATGGAACGGATAAAAGTGAAAAGAATACAACAGAAAGGTGTTGCGTACTGTTTTTGTTCTTAACACATCTGGCACCCTGGATAATAGTGGATTTTATGCCGGTACAGAAAGATTCTGCCACAGCTGTTAAACTTTTTCTTCTGGTAAACGTCTTTAGGGCTGCTACAAATTCATGTATGTGAATTTATTTGCGTCTGTGTGATCTCAGCATGGCTAAATGAACCCTGGATATTAAAAATGTAATTTGTTCAGATCTCTGCCTTCTGGGTGAGCACTAAGATGCTACTATCAGCCAGAAAATTTGTGATCTAATTTAGAAGTAGTGAGGCATGCTGTCTCCCCTCTCCACGTTCCTGAAATGCAACCTGCTTTCTATGTTTATTTAACGTAATAAATATTCAGTGGTTTTTTTTTATAAAAATAAATTGCAGAATTCTTTGACTTTTAATTGTAACAGTAAAATTCAAGGAATATTATTATCCCTGAAAATGAACGACTGTAATAATTTGCTTTGATCTACGTCACGCAGCCAAACAAAATTGTAGTCTCAATCACTGTCTACTGTCTCCTTGCCCGTCCTCAGCTTTTGTAGCCTTATTTCAGCCTTTCAGCAAGCTTAAGTTTATTGCAGTTTTTATTGTCTCATAATGCACATAAATCCCTTTTACATATGTCAATCAATGGCACTTTAATATAATTATATTAGCAATAATAATAATAATAACGGTATATTTCTGTAACGTATACCATTACACAAAGGCTTGGGGGAAGATTATTAGCTCAGTTCTAACTGCTGAGCTAATAGTGCCACTTATTAAACTTAGTGCTGCTTTTAAGTGTACAGTCCTGTGGTGCTGCGGCTGCATGCAAGATAAGACTCAAGTTTGCCGTTAACACCAGTAAGGTTTCAAGAAATTGGTGTGCTCACTAGTTTCCAGGATGTGAACATTGCCTTTTGAATTGTTGTGTACAACATTTGACATATAGGAAGTGTATTTTACATGTTTTTAAAGAGGACCTGTTGTTCTGGCACCCTCGCTCTGTACTCCTGAAGAACGAGTTGGCAGACAGGTAAACTCTTTCCCATCAATGCATTGACATGGACGCTGGGGGTCCTTTTCAACTTTTAATAATGGGTTAAGTGTAAAACTATAAAAAACAGATAGAAATTCTCAGTACAACATAAGTATACATGAAGTGCAAAACATTACATTGTTACATATAGGTGGGCAGCAGCATATTAAACTCACGGACTGTGCTATGTTGAGGGAAACATGCAGTTAAGCTGAAATCTAGGGAGAGAAAGGTCAGCACACCAGAATGTCAGCTTGTATGAGGCTGTAATGGCTTCTGGAGGAGAAGGGGCAGAGCCTAGAGCACAGCCTCATGGGATTACATAGGCATGGGAGGACCAAAATTAGACTATGCAGTAAACATAATGTAATGTGGGAACATTGTCAACAGATGGTGCTATGGGATAAGTCATCGCTGAACAAGCAAACAATATACAGTATTGTCTCAAGCTAACTAAATGCACGTATTTCAAAGAAAGGCACGACACCTGTCACCAACCATACATGGTGATCTAATTACAGGACTGAATGCAGCATGTCTGCTGCATCCAGGCAAGGGGTCCCCCAGCCCTTGAGCCCCCCTGTACCCCGAGATAATACACTTTGAAAACTTACATAGTGGAGTCAAATAGGAGGTGGTTTGTGGCTGGAGGCAAAGGGCAGTTTCACACCCCCTGTATGTTTAATCCGCCCACCACCGCCTCCCTGATGCCAATCATTGTCTCCCTCGCCTGCTGCTGCATAGTACACAGAGCTTATTGCAGTGCTGGCCACTTTGCTCCGCCTCCTGCAATGACGTCACCACCTTTCCCTGCCCTGCTCCATGGTTAACATGGAGCAGGGCGAGTATAAGCGGTGATGTCACAGCAGGAGGGGAGGGGAAAGAAGATGGAGCAAATCAAAAGCAGAAAGGCACAAAGAGAACCAGCTGAGACATCTAGTGCAGTGGAAAAAAAACTCTTAAATTATAGAATAAAATTCATTATTCTGAAAAGTGAGGCTGGTTTCACACCACGTTTTGATCCAATCCAGGGCTGTCCGTTGTTGACCGGACAGCCCCGGATCGGATCAGCACACAGAACTGGAGGGCTAATATGCCCTCCGGTCCGGTGTGCAGCCGCATGCAGCTAAGCTGCTGATGAATCAGGACCGCGGCTTGCGAGGAGCTATCCGCGGTCCTGAAACAACAGCGGCGTACGGCCGCAGGTGTCCGGTTCCCAGATCCTCTCAGACCGGGGCAATCCGGCCCCATAGGCTCCCATGTTAGGGAGCGCTGGATTGCCCCGGATCTGGGAGAATCAGTGAGGATCCGGTTTGGGGAGATTTTTCTCCCCGGACACAAAAATCTTGCATGCAGCATTTTTGTGTCTGGATGAAAAATCCGAGTCCTCCCGGATTCACCCGGACACATGGAAACCGGATGGCAGATAGCTGCCATCCGGCTCCATCTGGGCCCATGGGCACACTATTGGGCAGAAATGTGATCCGGGCCTATCCGGTTCTCATAGGATCGGCCCGGATCACAAAAAACGTGATGTGAAACCAGCCTTACCTTTAAATAGGACTTTCCACCAAATTTTTCACGTTAAACTGTAATAGTGGCTGCAAAGCGGAAAAAAATGTTTATTTGCTTTTTTTATTTTGCTTGTCTATTGTGGAAATATTAGAAGTAAAAATATTTGGCACCTAATGAATTAACTTTTCTTAAGCCCAAGTGGGTGCTATAAGATATTTTCCTGGCGCAGCATGTACTTCTCCCTGTATGAGTTGTCCAACACAGAAGAAAAAGAATAACACACCCACAATACATAAGGTTTCATAATAAGTGAGTTGAAATGATACATCTCTCTCTGACCTACAGGTCCAATCTCCGACAGGGAGATTAGATAACAAGATCACTCACACTTTTCAGATTAGGTCTCTTTGGGGAAAGGGCAAAACAGGAAAGCTGACAGTGGTATGAGAGGAGAAGAGTTTGTAATGTGACACAGCTAAACTCAGCTGTGCTACCACTTCACCTATTCGGAATTTACTTGAAAAGTGTGAGTTATTTTTGCTTTAATCTAATCATTTTTTAGTTATGCAGGAGGATAGACCAGGAGATCAAAGCATCATCCTTATATCTTACATAACTAGTAAAAAGGCCCGATGCAATTGCATCGGGAGCGCGGTGAAATGAATTGTGTGTATACAGGCGGGTCAGTGGGTAGCAGAGTATACAGGCGGCTCTGTGGGTAGCAGAGTATTCAGGCGGCTCTGTGGGTAGCAGAGTATACAGGCGGCTCTGTGGGTAGCAGAGTATACAGGCGGCTCTGTGGGTAGCAGAGTATACAGGCGGCTCTGTGGGTAGCAGAGTATACAGGCGGCTCTGTGGGTAGCAGAGTATACAGGCGGCTCTGTGGGTAGCAGAGTATACAGGCGGCTCTGTGGGTAGCAGAGTATACAGGCGGCTCTGTGGGTAGCAGATTATACAGGCGGCTCTTTGCGTAGCAGAGTATACAGGCGGCTCTGTGGGTAGCAGAGTATACAGGCGGCTCTGTGGGTAGCAGAGTATACAGGCGGCTCTGTGGGTAGCAGATTATACAGGCGGCTCTTTGCGTAGCAGAGTATACAGGCGGCTCTGTTGTTAGCAGAGTATACAGGCGGGTCTGTGGGTAGCAGAGTATACAGGCAGCTGTGCGGGGAGCAGAGTATACAGGCGGGTGTGTGGGAAGCAGAGTATAGAGGCGGCTGTGTGGGGAGCAGAGTATACAGGCGGTTGTGCGGGGAGCAGAGTATACTGGCGGCTGTGCGGGGAGCAGAGCATACAGGCGGCTGTGCGGGGAGCAGAGCATACAGGCGGCAGTGCGGGGAGCAGAGCATACAGGCGGCAGTGCGGGGAGCAGAGCATACAGGCGGCAGTGCGGGGAGCAGAGCATACAGGCGGCAGTGCGGGGAGCAGAGTATGCAGGCGGCTGTGCGGGGAGCAGAGCATACAGGCGGCTGTGCGGGGAGCAGAGTATACAGGCGGCTGTGCGGGGAGCAGAGTATACAGGCGGCTGTGTGGGGAGCAGAGTATACAGGCGGCTGTGTATACAGGCGGGTGTGCGGGGTGCAGAGTATACAGGCGGCTGTGCGGGGAGCAGAGTATACAGGCGGCTGTGTGGGTATCAGAGTATACAGGCGGCTGTGTGGGTATCAGAGTATAAAGCGGCTGTGTGAGTAGCATAGAGGCGGCTGTGCGGGGAGCAGAGTATACAGGCGGCTGTGGGGGGAGCAGAGTATAGAGGGGTGTGTGCGGGGAGCAGAGTATAGAGGCGGGTCTGTGGGTAGCAGAGTATACAGGCAGCTGTGCGGGGAGCAGAGTATACAGGCGGCTGTGCGGGGAGCAGAGTATAGAGGCGGCTGTGCGGGGAGCAGAGTATACAGGCGGCTGTGCGGGGAGCAGAGTGTACAGGCGGCTGTGCGTCGAGCAGAGTATACAGGCGGCTGTGTATACAGGCGGGTGTGCGGGGAGCAGAGCATATAGGCGGCAGTGCGGGGAGCGGAGTATACAGGGGTGTGTGCGGGGAGGCGAGTATACAGGGGTGTGTGCGGGTAGGCGAGTATACAGGGGTGTGTGCGGGAGGCGAGTATAGAGGGGTGTGTGCGGGGAGCAGAGTATACAGGCGGCTGTGCGGGGAGCAGAGTATACAGGCGGCTGTGCGGGGAGCAGAGTATACAGGGGTGTGTGCGGGGAGCAGAGTATACAGGGGTGTGTGCGGGGAGCAGAGTATACAGGGGTGTGTGCGGGGAGCAGAGTATACAGGGGTGTGTGCGGGGAGCAGAGTATACAGGGGTGTGTGCGGGGAGCAGAGTATACAGGGGTGTGTGCGGGGAGCAGAGTATACAGGGGTGTGTGCGGGGAGCAGAGTATACAGGGGTGTGTGCGGGGAGCAGAGTATACAGGCGGCTGTGCGGGGAGCAGAGTATACAGGCGGCTGTGCGGGGAGCAGAGTATAGAGGGGGCTGTGCGGGGAGGAGATGATAGAGGGGGCTGTGCGGGGAGGAGATGATAGAGGGGGCTGTGCGGGGAGGAGGTGATAGAGGGGGCTGTGCGGGGAGGAGGTGATAGAGGGGGCTGAGCGGGGAGGAGGTGATAGAGGGGGCTGAGCGGGGAGGAGGTGATAGAGGGGGCTGTGCGGGGAGGAGGTGATAGAGGGGGCTGTGCGGGGAGGAGGTGATAGAGGGGGCTGTGCGGGGAGGAGGTGATAGAGGGGGCTGAGCGGGGAGGAGGTGATAGAGTGGGCTGTGCGGGGAGGAGGTGATAGAGGGGGCTGTGCGGGGAGGAGGTGATAGAGGGGGGTGAGCGGGGAGGAGGTGATAGAGGGGGGTGAGCGGGGAGGAGGTGATAGAGGGGGCTGTGCAGGGAGGAGGTGATAGAGGGGGCTGTGCGGGGAGGAGGTGATAGAGGGGGCTGTGCGGGGAGGAGGTGATAGAGGGGCTGAGCGGGGAGGAGGTGATAGAGGGGGCTGAGCGGGGAGGAGGTGATAGAGGGGGCTGTGCGGGGAGGAGGTGATAGAGGGGGCTGTGCGGGGAGGAGGTGATAGAGGGGGCTGAGCGGGGAGGAGGTGATAGAGGGGGCTGAGCGGGGAGGAGGTGATAGAGTGGGCTGAGCGGGGAGGAGGTGATAGAGGGGGCTGTGCGGGGAGGAGGTGATAGAGGGGGCTGTGCGGGGAGGAGGTGATAGAGGGGGGTGAGCGGGGAGGAGGTGATAGAGGGGGCTGTGCAGGGAGGAGGTGATAGAGGGGGCTGTGCGGGGAGGAGGTGATAGAGGGGGCTGAGCGGGGAGGAGGTGATAGAGGGGGCTGAGCGGGGAGGAGGTGATAGAGGGGGCTGTGCGGGGAGGAGGTGATAGAGGGGGCTGAGCGGGGAGGAGGTGATAGAGGGGGCTGTGCGGGGAGGAGGTGATAGAGGGGGCTGTGCGGGGAGGAGGTGATAGAGGGGGCTGAGCGGGGAGGAGGTGATAGAGGCAGCTGGTGCAAGTTGAGGGGCGGGGGGAGGTGACAGCAGGCTGCAGGGCCGCCGGCTCTGCAGCGTACAATCACAGAGCTCCGGGCGAGCGGCGGCTGGTGGTAGTTGAGGGTGCCCTCCAGGGTGCGGGTCCGGGGCTTCTGTCTGTGCCCGCGTGTCCTGTGTCCCTGAGCAGCAGGGTGCGGGTATGGGGCTGCTCTGTGTCCCCGGGTCTTCCCCGGGTCTGCTGAGCGGCTTGGCGGATGTGCAGGGGTGCGGGTCCGGGGCTGCTCTGTGTCCCCGGGTCTTCCCCGGATCTGCTGAGCGGCTTGGCGGATGTGCAGGGGTGCGGGTCCGGGGCTGCTCTGTGTCCCCGGGTCTTCCCCGGATCTGCTGAGCGGCTTGGCGGATGTGCAGGGGTGCGGGTCCGGGGCTGCTCTGTCTCCCCGGGTCTGTGTCTCCTGCCAACGGAGGCAGGAGATGTGGGGGGCAGCAGGAGAGCTGCGGGGGCAGCAGGCGGGGTGGCGGGTGGGCAGCGGAGACTGCTCGTGATGACGCTACGCGTCATCACTCGCAGTCCCGCAAAGCATTCTGGGATTCGGCTACATTGCCCGAATTCCAAACTGCGGATTATATAAATAGATGAGAAATCTAACAAATGGTAGGTGCATGTTATTTATCTGTTGTGTTGCTGACCGACCCAAGAGCCTTGGGGACTCAGTCCCGGGTGTTGTAGTTCACGGAGCTATAACGGGCGGCCTGTGCCCGGGCCCGTGGCCCTGGTGGTCACTGAAAAAGGGGAAAATAAAGAGTAAAAAAATATTCATGACACCACCCATGGTATCCGGTAACGGTACTGGCGCTGCTGCAGACCTCTGGGGACGGTGATGAGGCAGCTAGTTGGTAACACTCCCCATGGGTGGAGCAGGATCCCCGGGGCTGTAATGGAGGAATGGACAACTCACATAGGGAGGCGGCTCGTTAGGTGGAGATGCAGACCGACAGTCTCTGCGAGCAGAAGTATAGCTCCTCCGGCGCAGGCAATAAACACACCACACAGTCTTAGTCTCTGAACCGGGTTTTACTGGTGACTCTGGCAGCAAACAGTTCTTTACACAGTCCACGGGTATTGCTGGCCTGGGTAGTCACCAGGGGATTAGAACATTTCACTGGGACCCTCTGTGATATGCCTACTTTTCCTCTCATCAGTCCTTACTGCTCTCTCCCTCTTTCCTCCCTTGCGCTCCCACGCACAGAGCCCACCGCCTGTCCCCACGGATCCTTCTGTAGTCTATTGCCCTCACAGCCTCCATCGGGAGTCTATCACCTCTGGGCCTCCTCCTGCAGTCTATCACTCTCTGGGCCTCCTTGACCCTATGTGGGGGCCTTAGGGATTTATGCCAGGGTTGCCGCGACCTCTAAAGAAGTGCGTTCCATCCAGTTCTGCGGCTCTGTGATAAACACCCGCATTACCTCAGAGCTGGTCCTCCAGTTTGGACTGGATCCCTCCGTTCGAGAGATGTACCGGCACGGATTCGGGTGAAGCTCATCACCTTAGGATCCCCTTCTTTCTCTGGGCCACCTGTAGTGAGGTGCCCTCCACTGCGCTTCTTGCAGGGTTCCCCTCCAACGACCTTCTGACTGACGAACTTTCCCGCTCTCCACAACCTATCTAAGCTCCACCCACTATGACCGGTTCCCTAGCAACAAATTAACCTATTGTTCCCCTAATCTAAGGTGTTTGGATGAGTGTGGTGAGGGTCCCCTATTAACATCCCAGTCCCCTGGTCACAGGAATACTACACACTCTGGTCTGGGTGCAGTGCCCCTCCGTGGCAATCCGACCAGTGAGGTGCTACATTGCCGTCTGATTGTCATTGGGAAACACATACATGTTCCAGTGAAAAATATCTGATAACAATCACTTGAACTTAAGAAAAGCTAAAGGGGATGAACGGTTAAAAATGACACGTTTGCAGTCACTCTATGTAAAAGCAGACTTGTTAACCCTCACATCGCATGCTCTGAGTGAGAATTTTCTGGTGACAGAGTCGGGAATGGCAGTCACATGACCGCAATTATGTGATATGAATATTCTTGCCCACAATCCAACTAGATGGGCACAGCTTTACTCAATACACTCGCATTAAGCAAGGCTGCAACCATCTAGTTGTCATTTTAGATCAGACAACCCCTATAACTCATTAGTACCGTAGTTATACTTTCATTACAAATATCTCTGCAATGGAGAGAAAAATTTAGAGGAAAAAAGAATTATTCCACTCTGAAGTCACTATTAATTACATTGTGTATCCAGTTCAATATGGGGAAATATGCAGAAAGATCCCCTTTTAAAGTGCACCTATATTGTAAAAGAAATAGGACATTTTAAGTATTTCCACCCTTCTGAAAAAAGGACTTTATACACATGACTACTCAGATGTGCAGAGCTCCCACATTTTCCAAACAAAAAAAATTAAATATATGGTCCAAAGGTGAAATACATTTTAACCTAAATCCCTATCTATTTAGTACCGTAATCTGCAGGGTGGGCCATTTATATGGATGCAGCTAAATAAAATGTGAATGGTTGGTGATATCAACTTCCAGTTTGTGGCACATTAGTATATGGGAGGGGTAAAACTTTTCCAGATGGAATGGTGACCATGGTGGCCATTTTGAAGTCGGACATTTTGGATCAAACTTTATTTTTTTCAATGGGAAGAGGGTCATGTGACACATCAAACTGATTGAGAATTTCATAAGTAAAACAATGGTGTGCTTGGTTTTAACGTAACTTTATTCTTTCATGAGTTATTTACAAGTTTATGACCATTTATAAAATGTGTTCAAAGTGCTGCCCATTGTGTTGGATTGTCAATGCAACCCTCTTCTCCCACTCTTTAGACACCGATAGCAACACCGCAGAAGAAATGCTATCACCAACCATTCCCATTTTATTTAGGTGCATCTATATAAATAGCCACCCTGTATACTAATTTCTAATTTGGTTGCATTAAAAATTCCCTACTGTTCACTAACTATGCTATTTAACTGCCATTGTATTTTATTCCTACTTCCTGTCTAATGACACTTCTTTGGAGAATCCCAGTACGTGATGGGATAATGAAATGAAATGTCATCAGGGGGCAGGGGCTGTTGTCTCTGTTGCAGTCTCTACCCATTCCCTGAAGAAAAGCATAATCAGCAATACTCATTTATTTGTCTGGTCTTATTCCAGCTGTATATATGCATACTGTCATTGTGCTATACAAGCAATGACAGCATACTCTCTCTTGCCAGTTTAGATCAGTAGAGATAGCAAGGGAGAAGACTGCACTGTTTGTGTGTAATGTCAGATCAGAATGCTCAGTGCTGTTCAGAGACCTATGTGGCCCTCGCAAATGATGTTAACATGCACAATATTAATATGCACAATATTTGTCCCACTATCCTAACCCTCTCCTAAGTAAGCTTCTCATTACTGAGATAGGAGATGACAGTTGCTATTCATAAGATTCTATAGTGATGGGAGAAGCTAGACTAGAGGCTCCCTCAATCTACATAGAATCTCATCAGTAACAACTGCCATCTCCTATCTCAGTAATGAGAAAGTCTTCACTGATTACAGATTTGACCTCAGATGTGATAATTTTGATAAAGACTGATCAATTCTGGCAGGGAAAGAAGCACATTTGTCTGATAAGATATATTACAAAGTTACCGTATATACTCGTGTATAAGCCGACCCGTGTATAAGCCGACCCCCCTACTTTTGCCCCCAAAAACTGGGAAAACTTATTGACTCGCGTATAAGCCGAGGGTGGACTCCAGCACAGGTATACAACCCCCAGCAGTGAGGTATACAGCAGCCTCCCCAGTGGTAGTATACAGCAGCAGCCCCAGTGGTAGTATACAGCAGCCCCAGAGGTATATACAGCCCCATATGCAGCCCCAGATGTATATGCAGCCCCAGAGGTATATGCAGCCCCATATGCAGCCCCAGAGGTATATGCAGCCCCAGAGGTATATGCAGCCCCATATGCAGCCCCAGAGGTATATGCAGCCCCATATGCAGCCCCAGAGGTATATGCAGCCCCATAGGTATATGCAGCCCCATAGGTATATGCAGCCCCATATGCAGCCCCAGAGGTATATGCAGCCCCATATGCAGCCCCAGAGGTATATACAGCAGCAGCAGCCCCAGCCCCAGGGCTGTATACAGCAGCAGCCCCAGGGCTGTATACAGCCGCAGCCCCAGGGCTTTATACAGCAGCAGCCCCAGCCCCAGGGCTGTATACAGCAGCAGCAGCCCCAGCCCCAGGGCTGTATACAGCAGCAGCCCCAGGGCTGTATACAGCAGCAGCCCCAGGGCTGTATACAGCCGCAGCCCCAGGGCTTTATACAGCAGCAGCCCCAGGGCTGTATACAGCCGCAGCCCCAGGGCTGTATACAGCCGCAGCCCCGGAGGTATACAGGCCCCCCATCAAGTTCCAGGGCCCCCCCCCCACTTGCGCGCCAGCCTGTAAGGTAAATTCATACTTACCGGTGTCCAGTCGCGCCGCCCGCAGCTGCCGACATGACGATTCCGGGCTCCATTCAGCGTCTTCCCGCGGCTTCCTGTAGTCGCGGGCAATGACGTCATTGCCCGCGACTACAGGAAGCCGCGGGAAGACGCTGAATGGAGCCCGGAATCGTCATGTCGGCAGCTGCGGGCGGCGCGACTGGACACCGGTAAGTATGAATTTACCTTACAGGCTGGCGCGCAAGTGGGGGGGGCCCTGGAACTTGATGGGGGGCCTGTATACCTCCGGGGCTGCGGCTGTATTTTATTTTTTTTTTCCATATACCGTATATACTCGCGTATAAGCCGAGGGGGGACTTTTCAGCCCAAATTTTGGGCTGAAAAACTCGGCTTATACGCGAGTATATACGGTACTTATTTTTATGTGGACTATTGATTTTTGAAAGAAAAATTTAAATTTTGGTTACACTTTAACATTTCACTTACTATAAATAGCTATGTTTCAAATCAACTCCCTATACACATGTGCGCTCCGTTCAGCTGAGCTTGCTTGTGTGTGCAGTGGTGAGTAAGGCTGGGTTCACATTTGGGCACGAGGTGCGCTGTGAACGAAGCGTATCTGAGCGCAGCTAGGCACAGGCACAATACGCTTCTATGTTTAACATAGGAACACATAGTGCCTGTGTGCACCTGCGCTCAGCTGTGTTTACATTTGGCTGCGCATAATTTATGCGCATGCCAAACGCAAAATGTTGCATTTTTGTGCATAGCTGTGTGCTTGTTTTATGCACAAGCAGACCACCGCACACACAAAATGAATGGAAGTGCATCTGTGCGCATTGCCATCTGCTGGCAAGCGCACAGACGCTGCGGACGATGACCTCCTCTGAGGTCATCTGCAGGTGCATCCTTTCCTGTCGTTCTCTTCTTCCTCTTCTTTCCTCTTCTTTCTTCTTCTTCTTCTTTAATCTTCTTTCTACTTCTTCATCTTCTTTCTTCTTTCTTCTTTCCTCTTCTTTCCTCTTCTTCTTTCTTCTTCTTCTTTCTTCCGCCCTGCCGCCGCCGGTGTCGCTGGTTTAAAATAGCCAGCGGAAAGCCAGTGGTGAAGACACTTCACCGCCGGCTTTCCCGCCCCGCTAATTCAAATGATCAGCATCAGGGAAAGCCGGCGGTAAAGTCGGCTTTCCTGCCCGCTAATTCAAATGAACATGCTGCCACATCAGCTGATCATTTGAATTAGTGGCGTGGGAAAGTTGAAGGTGAAGTGTTTTCACCACTGGCTTTCCCGTCAGCTATTTTAAACCAGTGGCAGCGGGGGCATGGAGGAAGAGATCAGCGGCAGTGGTCGGAAGGAGTAGATCTCCACTGCTGGTCTCCGCCTCCCGGTCGCCACCGCTGACTGGGTGGCCGGGCACACTCACATTGCCATTTCATGTGAACGCATGCAGACGTGTTTGCATTTGGCACTGCGTATGGGTGTGTGCGGCATATGCTGCAGTGCCGAATGCAAATCTGAACCCAGCCTAAGCTACAGTCATATCACTTTATTCAGAAGCTCATCTCCTGTGAGAATGAGAACAAAGGATTACACATGACAAAATTAAACATGTCTCTTTTCTTATTTGCCACCAGACTTAAGAAATGAAAGTTAAACAAATATTTAATGAACAGTAATCGGTGAGTCAGTCCTGTGAAAAATTGCCAGGTGTGTCTGACATAGGTTTAATAAGTACAGCTCGGGTCAGACCTGCGTCTGCCCTCAGCCTCCCAGATACGTTTAAAAGTTAGACTCTGACACGCTTAGCGCATAGCATTGCCAGCATGAAATGCTATGCGCCGCCTGCCTATGCATTGCTATAGCAACCTGATGCTTCACTCACCCGCCGGCTTCACACAGAACTTCCGGATATGCGCTATTGCAGAGCACACAGGAAACGTGTTTTGCAGCGCTTTCCTGTGCGCTCTGCAATAGTGCATTTCTGGGAGTTCTGTGTGGAGCCAGCGGATGCGTGAAGCTTCAGGTTGCCACAGCAATGCATAGGCAGGCGGCGCATAGCGTTTCATGCTAGCAATGCTATGCCTAAGCCTGTCAGAGTCTAAGTTTTAAACGGATCCGGCAGGCTGAGGGCAGACACAGGTCTGACCCTAGCTTAAGACCAGTTTTAGGTAAGGGTGGATTAACAGTCTTTATGTTTAACTGAATACATGGATTCTGCTCCAGTCAGAGTCAGTGACTGGTTCCTGATCTACCTAATTGTTCATACCAAATATGTTTATTTTTTATTGTTACATTTTTTATTTTTGAACGGAGACAATAGGTGTGATTTCAAATATAATTTTTAAAAAATGAGCGATCAGAGGTTCAGGTACACTATGGGGACTGGAAAACAGAGTAATAATAAAAAACGGTAAAAGTTATTAAAATATATTATTTAATAACTTTTACCGTTTTTTATTATTACTCTGTTTTCCAGTCCCCATAGTGTACCTGAACCTCTGATCGCTCATAATACATACTGTGGTTCCAAAGTGTTGCAGTCTATACTTTCACTTACATTCCCTTTTGAAGTCCAGCCCAAGGCTGTGCGTCACAGGAGGACTAAAAAGGCAGCCATTTTGCCTTCAGTAGACGCCTGGCTGCAATGGTATCCCTTTGACTGTCCGCAATTGTGTTGCATGCAATGCCTCTGATCACTGCTATTAATGGAAGATGCTGCCCTGCTCCTGACTCTGCTCCGTACACTTCACATGCAACCTGTAATGAAAATGTACGTATCCGAGATTGCGAAGGGTTTAATCAATAAAACTGTAGTTCTCCGTTCTTCTTTCTTTTCTTTTTTTTTATTGTGATTCTGATTGCTGTGGAAAATGAGTTAATTTTAGAAAACATTTAATTAGAAGCAATTAAATACATTTTCTTATCAAGTGTTAGATATTGGACATTGTCTGATCATCTAGTTCTCCGGCGCAGTGACCAAACAAATCCAACTGTCTAGAATGGATCTTACGAAAAATATATACAGAAAATCATATTTATCGCACTTCATTTATCACTAACTTTAGTTAGCGTATTGCTGCATCAGCAGATCGAGTCTGTGAAGGTACAGATCTAATTTACATTCATCTTGTAGCAGGACTGAAATATATCTTAAGATTACATATAACATAAGTGGCAGTGTGCCCGAGATATCAAAGCTTTACAGTAAGTCAGACATTTATTGGATTCTGTCTCAAAATGAAACCGCTTTGTGAATACTAATTTTCTAAAAGGTTCTTAACTACCTAATAAATGATTTTTTTTCCCAGCCTTCTAGAATAAATCCAAAGCGACAAGCCTACTAGCTGCAATGCAAACACAACTTCAAATAGGGAATACATAGCAAGGCGACTATAAAGGTGAAAAAGAAGTGTTAGCTGATGGTATGACAAGCGGAGTCGCTACCTTCAGACACACAGAACTGTGACAACAGGAATCCATCAGGAAGATATTTTAAAATTCTGTTCACCTCCTGCCTAACATTCTCTTTCGCTCTCTCGAAAGGTCTTCTTGAAAATAATACAAGCAGCTGAGGTAGAGAAAGCAAAACATCTTCATAGAGCGTGTGACCTTCTAGCAAATACACGCCGGTCTGACTGAGAAATTCAAGCATGGCAGAGAAACATCTCAGGTTGTTTATTCATATTGGTTTAAACTCTAAATCTGCAAACACTTTATCATATTCAGACACTTATTTTGACTACTTTAGTGCCAGCGATGAATAAAAAATCAATTACGAAGAGCAAAATAATGCGCAGCAGCACGGAACAGTTGTCATGAAGTGAGGTGGTGCGTCTGGGGATATAGCGGGTTCATAGTGCAATCTTCTATTTCATCGTATATCTTTAGAGCTGTTCATTTTCAGAGTACTGATATTTTCAGTAATAAGCTCAGCCACTGTTATAAAGCTCACAGGCCAGTTTCCAAACTCCCCAATAAGTCTACACTTCTAAGACATTTTAAACATACCTATAATTCCCCCTTTAACCCCTTCACCCCCAGCCTGTTTTCAACTTCCTTAATAGCCATTTTTTGCAATTCTGGCCAGTGTCACTTTATGACATATCTGGAACACACTTCACCAGATCCCAGTGATTCTGAGATTTGTTTTCATGATATATTTGACTTCGTGATAGTGGTAAATTTCGGATGATATTTTTTGTGAAAATTGGAAATTTGGCAAAATTTTACAATTTTCAAACTTTGAATTTTTATGCCCTTAAACCAGAGAGTTAAATCACACAAAATAGTCAATTAATAACATTTCCAACATGTCTACTTTACATCAGCACAATTTTGAAACAATTTTTATAGGAAATTAGAAGGGTTCAAAGTTTATCAGTAATTTCTTATTTTTCACTCAAAATTTACAAAACCATTTTTAGGACCCACATCACATTTGAAGTGACTTTGAGAGGCCTATATGACAGAAAATATTTAAACATTTACACCATTTCAAAAACTGCACCCCTCAATCTGCTCAATACCACATTCAGGAAGTTTATTAACACTGCAAGTGGAAGGACAGAATGAAAATTTTACTTTTCCAACATAAATGTTACTTTTGCCCCAACTATTGCACTTTCACAAGGAAAACAGCAGAGACTGCACTATACAGTTTGTTGTGCAGTTTTTCCTGATACCCCATATGTGGGGCAAAATCATTGCTTAGACGTATGGCAGGACAAGGAAGGGAAGGAGCATCATTTGACTTTTTGAACAGCAAATTGGTGATATTGAAGGCAACATTTAGAGGGTTAAACTGCTTGGAGCTCCTGGAAGTGAATGTCGGGTCTTAGTTATAACAACAATTGGAGACCCAGAGGCGATCATGTAGACTCATCCTGCCGTGCCCACAAAATCGGTAGAATGTATATACACATACTAGGTTGTTAAGAACTAACAATCTAGGACATATAGATACGGCCAAGGTCGTGAAGGGGTTAAAGAAAATTGATTACCAGGTTTTTAAAATTTAATCTGGGAGCAGTATGATGTAGAGACATAAGCTCCAATTCCAGCGATGCCTCACTTACTGTACTGCTTGCCTTAGTTTGGATAAAATCACTCCTTTAGGGTGCGCTCACGTTTGCTTATACCGACTCGCTGAAAATCTCAGTGAGAAATGTTTCCATGTGTCAGGAGAGATTGTTTCCTCACCTAGCATCCGTAGACATGCAAGTGCATTGTGAGTGTGTTGTTTTTTTTCTCACCTGGCTTCCGTGTGACTTGTGTATGCCATTCGTATGCAATGCGTTTTTAATATCATTTTTACTTCTGACATTACTCTATACATTAGGTAGTTTGACAAAATAATAAAGCAAGTATAAAAAATATAGATAGATAGATAACAGATGATAGATAGATTGATAGATAGATTTCAAACAGCTATGTAATGTCACATTCCCCTACCTATTCTAAGCTTACCCCCTTTAGTGGCTTTTATGTGGCACTAAAGAGTGTAGCCTTGTATTTGCCACAAACTAAATAATTAATATAAAAAAAATGACGTGGGGTCCCCCGATTTTTTTCAGCCAGCAAGGATAAAGCAGACTGCTGCATCTTGTAGCCCACAGTTGGCAGCTTTACTTTGGCTGGAAATCTAAAATAGAGGTCACCCCACACTGTTTTTTTTAAATTACAAAAAGAGGCGGCATGGATCATCAAGTTGAGGGCACAAGGCCCGGCCGGCCTCAATGATAAAAATGACCTTTCAGTATTCCTGTAAATTAATTTGTTACAGTGAGATTATTTTAAAGAGGGTGTCATTTCTGTAAAGAAATAGGGTCTCTAGGTTTAATGAGTGGTTTTGAAATCGAGGATCAGAATAGAGAAAAATATCTCAACCATATTATATGGGTAGGGCTTTTCATTTAATTGAGCAGGCAAAATTATTATTGTATATAAAGTTAATGTGTTGTATTTAGGTTCTGTTTTTAACATAGTTTTGATATGGATGACTTATTGCACAACTATGTATTGCACTAAAGGCACTTTTTAAATGGCACTTTTTATACATCTATCACTTTAAGAACTGGCTGATTCCCAGTTCCTTAGTTGCATTGTTTCACCTGTTCACTAATAAATGTAGTCACGTCGTCAGTAGGAGTGTATAAGTTTCACTTAGAAACAAGGCACTCTGAGGATTGTACCCGCTGAAGCGCCAAGACAGGGCGTGAAACGACGTAGTACCCCCCCGTCCTCCCACCCGCTGTGCACAACCTGTTGTATGAAGATTTAATAAATATCCACTGCCAGAAGCCTTGAGTGCGGCTCCATTTCTTCTCTATTTGATTTAATACGCTGTGACGCATCTGCTGGCAGCAAGCACCGAGACGAGGCAAGTGTTACAACAGGAAGCTCATCCTCCCCCCCTCCAGGTCGTGAAATCATGATCAGTAACGCTGCAGTGAGATCCCCAAAGTAAAAAGGGGAACGCTAGAAAGGTTGGTGCTGGCCCAGACCTCTCTTCAAAATGATGTTTTATTTTTATGTTTATGTTTTATTTAATAATCCAATACAGCATGACTGGGACATATGCCAATATCTTTATGTTTACTTTTTAGCTCTAACTTTACATTGTATTATATCTTTAACCCCTTCACACCCTCACCTGTTTTGACCCTAATGACCAGACCATTTTTTGCACTTCTTAACAGTGTCGCTTTTTGGGGTAATAAACTCTGGAACGCTTGTAATAACTCTGGAATGCTTCTAAGAATCCCAGTGATTCTAAGATTATTGTTTCGTGACATATTGAACTTCATGATAGTAGTAAATTTAGGTTGATAATTTTTGCATTTCTTTTTGAAAAAAAAAGGAGATTTGTTGAAAATTTTGAAAATGTCACAATTTTCAAACTTTGAATTTTTATAAAATTAAACTGGAAAAAAATGTCTCACAAAGCACCCAAAAGTGACGCCATTCCAAAAACTGAACCCCTCAAGCTACTCAAAATTACATTCAAGAAGTTTATTAGTCCTTCAGGTGCTTTATAGGAACTAAAGGAACGTGGATGGAAAAAATGAACATTTTTCTTTTTCCTTAAAATGTTACTTTAGCCTCAAATATTGCATTTTCACAAAGGTAACTGAAGAAATAGACCCTAACATTTGTACAATTTCCCCCAAATATGCTGATACGCTATATGTGGCAGAAAAGCAGTGTTTGGGCGCACGGTACGGCTCGGAAGGGAAAGAGCGCCATTTGACTTTTTGAAAAGAAAATTAGCTGGAATTGCTAGCTGGCACTATGTTGTGTTTGCAGAGCTCCTGATATGCCTAAACAGTGGATCCCCCACAAGTGACCCCATTTAGGATACTAGACTCGCCAAGCAATTTTTCTAGATGTGCTGTGAACACTTTGAACTCTCTGGTCCTTCACATAGTTTTATAAGGTTGAGCTGTGAAAATGAAAAAATACTTTTCTTTGACAAAAATGTTCTTTTAGCCTCAATTTTTTCATTTTCACATGGAGCAACGAGTTACTTTGGATCCCAAATTGTGTTAGGCAATTCATCCTGAGTATGGCAATACTCCATATATGGTGAAAAACTACTGTTTTAGCACACGTCAGAGCTTAGAAGGGAAGCAGCGACATTAGCTGGAATCATTAGCTTACACCAAGTTGCATTTGGAGAGCCCCTGATGTACCTAAACAGTAGAGCTCCCCCACAAGTGACCACATTTTGGAAATTAGAACTTCCCCCCCCAAGGAACTGATCTAGATGTGAGATTGAGCATTTTGAACCCCCAGGTGTTACATGCATTAAGGCGTAAAAGTGAAAAAGTACTTTTTTCCACAAAAAATGTTTTTTAGCTTCAATTTTTTCATTTTTACAAAGGCAACAGGATCAAATGGAACCCACAGGTGCGTCAAAGAATTTTACAATGTAGAAACATGAAAATGATAACATTTTACCTTTCCCACAAACATCTTGCTTTAGCCCCAAATATTATTTTCCCAAGTATAGCAGGAAAAATTGGACCCAAAATTTGTAGTGCAATTTCTGCTGAGTACAAGGATATCCCATATGTGGTGGAATACCACTGCTTGGGTGCACTGCAGGACTCAGGAGGGAATGAGCACCATTTAATTTTTTGAACACAGATTTTCCTATAATAGTTTTCAGACTCCATTTCAGAGCCCCTAAGTGCCAGAACAGCAAAAAAAAAACTCTAATGACCACATTTTAGAAACTATCTATGGCTGTAGTGAAGATTTTATCTATTGAAAATACCTATAGAGTCAAGTGCAGTGAATTTTGCATTATTAAAAATTGCAAATAAGCCCTTGTGGTGCCCAGTACATTGAAGTGCTCGTCCATTGTGCCCATCTCGTGCTTCTGGAGAAACACACCCCATAAATTAAGCAGATATCCTTACTATAACAGTGCCAAACACGTGGGAGTTAACTGTGGTTTAGACTTTGTGGGCTCAAAGGGCAGGGGAGCATTAGGATTTGGAAGCACAGATTTTGCTGGTTGTCTTTTTGGGGGGCGAAGAGCCTTAGCAGATTTCGAGAGCCTGTGTGCTATCAGTAATGTGGAAACCCCTTATATTTCTGTTAACAGATGACAGAACTGAGTGGTGACTTGTGTTTTTGTGGGTTGAGTTCAATGCTATTGATGGCAATTTGGGCACAAAACATTTTGGATCAGTTCATATTTATCTTGTGCTCTATACTGAGCAGTTGCATTCGGGTTTCTAGCTACTTATCCAAAATGCGTAATTCAGATGAAACTCCCAATTAATTCTTTCAATAAAGAGGCAGCAGAGTTCCTCTGGATTTGGTTTGGCTATGGTTGACCACACTTTTACATTTTAACTAAAAAGACATGCAAAATGATGGACACTGCTGGATCACAGGTCAGATGGGAGCTCAAAGTGACTCCCTCTGCCTGATTACAGTGAATTTTCTGTTGGGTATTTTGTCTGAATCTCATTTTTCAGAGATATAGACGTAATCGACGATGTGAGCGCTCAGCATAGAGCACAGGATAAGCATTAAAATTACTGCGATCTTTGGGAGGCAATGTAAGCTAATCAGGAGCAGTTGCAGAGTTGGCTTTATTACTATGTTTATACCGATCATCTTGTGGTATAAGTGATAGGTGGCTTTATTTGTCAGGTCTGTACATTCAAAGTGATACCAGATTTATATAGTTTTTTGTAGGTTTGGTTACTATCACGCTAAAAATGTCTCTCTCTCTGTCTCTCTCTCTCTTTCTCTATTTCTCTCTTTCTCTCTCTCTTGTCCCAGCAGAGGGATGGATGAGGGGGACTACAATTCACAGCACAGGGCAGGGTGAGGAGGACTAGAAGTCCCAGCAGAGGGATGGGTGAGGGGGACTACAAGTCCCAGCAGAGGGATGGGTGAGGGGGACTACAAGTCCCAGCAGAGTTAAGGGTGAGGGGACTACAAGTCCCAGCAGAGGGATGGGTGAGAGAGAGAGAGAGACAGAGAGAGACGCTCGCAATGCCCGCTACGCGAACAGAGAAAGGACGACCAGAGAAAGTGCCGAGCCACGAACAAAGCCACGGAAGTAGCGCCGGTCGCGACGGAAGTCGCTACGGCAATTACAGCACAGGGCAGGGTGACAAGGACTACAAGTCCCAGCAGAGGGAAGGGTGAGGGGACTACAAGTCCCAGCAGAGAGATGGATGATGGGGACTACAAGTCCCAGCAGAGGGAAGGGTCAGGGGGGACTACAAGTCCCAGCAGAGGGAAGGGTGAGGGGGACTACAAGTGAGGCAAGGGTGAGGGGGACTACAAGTCCCAGCAGAGGCAAGGGTGAGGGGGACTACAAGTCCCAGCAGAGGGAAGGGTGAGGGGACTACAAGTCCCAGCAGAGGAACTTCATGTCCCGCACCTCTGCCCGCCCCTCCTTTCCTCCTACACCAGACGCACACCGGCCGCGGTGAGTCTGCACCCCCCCCTCACACCCCCCCGCCCCACATCTGTCTCCCAGCACCCCCCCCCCGTCCTCACATTGGGGTCCTGGGTGCTGATCTTGCCCTAGGGCCTGGAGCACCCCAGCTACGCCTCTTTCCTCCAGCCTCCGCTCTCCCCTCCAGCCTCCGCTCTCCCCTCCAGCCTCCGCCCTCCCCTCCAGCCTCCGCTCTCCCCTCCAGCTTCCGCTCTCCCCTCCAGCCTCCCCTGTCCTCACCCCTCCTCACCCCTCCAGCCTCCGCTCTCCTCATCCCTCCTCACCCCTCCTGCCTCCGCTCTCATCACCCCTCCATATGCA
This sequence comes from Allobates femoralis, assembly GCA_033576535.1. NCBI lineage: Eukaryota > Metazoa > Chordata > Amphibia > Anura > Aromobatidae > Allobates > Allobates femoralis. The sequence goes on along the minus strand of JARQOC010000001.1, from coordinate 168,987,652 downwards.
ATGTACAGTATCTGTATATATGTGTGTATGTAGTCACTTCCGTCACTTTGTCCGCACTTCCCTCACTTTGTCCGCACTTCCCTCACTTTCTCCGCACTTCACTCACTTTGTCCGCACACATACACACACACACACTCCGCTATACTTACCACCGGCCCTGCATCAGCCGCCTAGATCCTCATTCGACACGTCGCCACCCCCGGACTACTGGATCCAATATAGCGTCCAATAAGTCTCGCCAAACTTCCCGGACGCCATATTGGATCCAGTCGTCCGCCGGCGCCGACATGTCAACTCAGGATCCAGCCAGCAGGGAAGACGCAGGGTCGGTGCTAACTATAGCGAAGTGTCTGTGTGTGTGTGTGTGTATGTATGTATGTGTGTGCTAACCACTCTGCCCACAGCGCTGCGCTCAGCACTCTGCCCACGCCGCTGCGCTAACCACTCTCACCGCACTCACTGCTAACCACTGAGCCACCGCACTCACTGCTAACCACTGAGCCACCGCACTCACTGCTAAACACTGAGCCACCGCACTCACTGCTAACCACTGAGCCACCTGTATACACACAATTCATTTCACCCCACTCCCCTAACTATTAGTAAATATACTATATATGGATTCTAGACTACCCGATTCTTTAGAATCGGGCCCCCATCTATATATATATATGTGATTATATAGGAATTATCAGTATTATGTATGTGATTATGTATAAACTAGTGAGTCGCGCCTATTCTGCAAGGACTCGCAACGGCCGCTTCGCGGGCATTGCGAGTGAGGCTTTGCGAGTCAGTGGCGCTGGCAATGCTTCACAGGTCGCGTGGCCACTGTGCGCCCACGCCCACAACGACGGAAACAGCGGCAAAACTTACGGAAGTGCGTTAGGGAAATTATATATTAGATACTGATAATCTATTATATAATCGCGAATCGGAAAAGCGCCCCTCCGCGCGCTACTTCCGGCGTGGTCATGTGGATACGAATTTAACATTGGGCGCGAAGCGCCCAATGCTGCGCGAGCAATGGCCGCGAGGCCATTGCGAGTCGCTGGCTCAGGGCGAGCAATGGCCGCGAAGCGGCCATTGCGAGCCGCTGGCCCAAAATCGATCCACAGGCTCGGCTACAACCTTAGCGATTTACCGCTCAGGTAGCGCGAGCAATGGCCGCGAGGCCATTGCGAGTCGCTGCCTGAGCCGCAAATCGCTACCCGGGGGCCATGGAGCGGAGGCGGCACTGCCGCCTCCGCTCCCCGCTACCCACAATTCGCCACCCCCCGCCCCATGTCCGCACAGCCCACCCCCAGCAATGTCCGCACAGCCCGCCCCCAGCAATGTCCGCACAGCCCGCCCCCTATGTCCGCACAGCCCGCCCCCTATGTCCGCACAGCCCGCCCCCTATGTCCGCACAGCCCGCCCCCTATGTCCGCACAGCCCGACCCCTATGTCCGCACAGCCCGACCCCTATGTCCGCACAGCCCGACCCCTATGTCCGCACAGCCCGCCCCCTATGTCCGCACAGCCCGCCCCCTATGTCCGCACAGCCCGCCCCCTATGTCCGCACAGCCCGACCCCTATGTCCGCACAGCCCGACCCCTATGTCCGCACAGCCCGACCCCTATGTCCGCACAGCCCGACCCCTATGTCCGCACAGCCCGACCCCTATGTCCGCACAGCCCGACCCCTATGTCCGCACAGCCCGACCCCTATGTCCGCACAGCCCGCCCCCTATGTCCGCACAGCCCGCCCCCTATGTCCGCACAGCCCGACCCCTATGTCCGCAGAGCCCGACCCCTATGTCCGCACAGCCCGACCCCTATGTCCGCACAGCCCGACCCCTATGTCCGCAAAGCCCGACCCCTATGTCCGCACAGCCCGACCCCTATGTCCGCACAGCCCGACCACTATGTCCGCACAGCCCGACCCCTATGTCCGCACAGCCCACCCCCTATGTCCGCACAGCCCACCCCCTATGTCCGCACAGCCCACCCCCATGTCCGCACAGCCACCCCGCAAAAACACAACCCCCACTAATGTCCACACAGCCCCCCCATGTCCGCACATACTTACATGTCTTCTTTGTCATCTGATCCTCCGTCCGGCCAGGCGTCCTCTTCCTCCGGCCCCGGGGGTCTTCTCGCTTCTTTCACCCATCTCCGCCTCTTCGTCCGGCCCCGGGGATCTTCTGTCTTCTTTTCGCTAACTTCCACCTCCGACGTCCTCTTCCTTCTCATTAAGATAGAATGGACGAAAAATCCGCCATTCTACCTTAATCAGATCTGAGGCCCTCTTCTGATTGGTCGCTGTATACTGCCCTCAGCCAATCAGAAGAGCCCCTCAAAACTGAGACGCAGTTCTCATTCAGGTCCGCCTTTTTTTCCCCATTGACATACATTACCGGTGTGTCGGCGATTTTATGGCCGCCCACCTGGTTCTATTTGTCGGCCCTAAAATCGCGGACACACCGCTAATGCATCTCTATGGCCAGTCAGCCCGATTTCGGATTGAACGACGACCAATCAGAATTCGAGCTGACTGCCCATAGACATGCATTAGCGGTGTGTCCGCGATTTTAGGGCCGACAAATAGAACCAGGTGGCCGGCCATAAAATCGCCGACACACCGCTAATGTATCTCAATGGGGAAAAAAAAAGGCGGACCTGAATGAGAACTGTGTCTCACTCGCAAGTAAAAAAATAAATAAATTTAATAATAAAAAAAATAATTAAAAAATAATTAAAAAATAATAAAAAAATAATAAATAATTAAATAAAAATAATAATTAAAAAAAAAGAAAATGCGGACCTGAATGAGAACTGTGTCTCACTCGCAAGTAAAAAAATAAATAAATTTAATAATAAAAATAATAATAAAAAAATAATTAAAAAATTATAAAAAAATAATAAATAATTAAATAAAAATAATAATTAAAAAAAAAAAAAAAAAACGGACCTGAATGAGAACTGCGTCTCAGTCTGACTTAAAAAAATAAATAAATTTAATAATAAAAAAAATAATAAAAAAATAATAAAAAAATAATAAAAAAATAAATAAAAAATAATAAATAATTCAATAAAAATAATAATAAAAAAATTAAATATATGCTAATTATATCAGCCCTTCCAGCAGACCTGAATGAGAACTGGGTCTCAGCCTAAATAATAAATTTAATAATAAAAAAAATAATTAAAAAATAATAAAAAAATAATAAAAAAATAAATAAAAAATAATAAATAATTCAATAAAAATAATAATATTAATGCTAATAATAATGTTATTAATGCTATTATTAATGCTTATAATGCTATTATTAATGCTATTAATGCTAATAATAATGCTATTAATGCTATTAATAATGTTATTAATGCTATTATTAATGCTAATAATGCTATTATTAATGCTATTTATGCTAATAATAATGCTATTAATGCTATTATTAATGCTAATAATGCTATTATTAATCCTATTCATGCTAATAATAATGCTATTAATGCTATTAATAATGCTATTAATGCTATTATTTATGCTATTAATGCTATTAATGCTAATATTTATCCTATTAATGGTATTATTAATGCTATTAATGCTAATAATAATGCTATTAATGCAATTAATGCTAATAATAATGCTATTAATGCTATTAATAATGTTATTAATGCTATTATTAATGCTAATAATGCTGCTATTATTAATGCTATTAATGCTAATAATAATGCTATTAATGCTATTAATAATGCTATTAATGCTATTAATTATGCTATTTATGCTATTAATGCTAATATTTATCCTATTAATGCTATGAATGCTATTAATAATGCTATTCATGCTAATAATATTGCTATTAATGCTCTTTATGCTAATACTAATGCTATTAATGCTATTTTTTTATGCTATTAATTCTATTATTTATGCTATTAATGCTATTAATAATGCTATTCATAATGCTATTAATCCTATTAATGCTATTAATAATGCTATTCATGCTATTAATAATACTATTAATGCTATTAATGCTAATAATAATGCTATTAATGCTATTAATAATGTTATTAATGCTATTATTAATGCTAATAATGCTATTATTAATGCTATTTATGCTAATAATCATGCTATTAATGCTATTAATAATAGCATCTGGCTATTATTTATGCTATTAATGCTATTAATGCTAATATTTATCCTATTAATGGTATTATTAATGCTATTAATGCTAATAATAATGCTATTAATGCTATTAATGCTAATAATAATGCTATTAATGCTATTAATAATGTTATTAATGCTATTATTAATGCTAATAATGCTATTATTAATGCTATTAATGCTAATAATAATGCTATTAATGCTATTAATTATGCTATTAATGCTATTAATGCTAATATTTATCCTATTAATGGTATTATTAATGCTATTAATAATGCTATTAATGCTAATATTTATCCTATTAATGCTATTAATGCTATTAATAATGCTATTAATGCTATTAATTATGCTATTATTGCTATTAATGCTAATATTTATCCTATTCATGGTATTATTAATGCTATTAATGCTAATAATAATGCTATTAATGCTATTAATGCTAATAATAATGCTATTAATGCTATTAATAATGTTATTAATGCTATTATTAATGCTAATAATGCTATTATTAATGCTATTAATGCCAATAATAATGCTATTAATAATGCTATTAATGCTATTAATGCTAATATTTATCCTATTAATGCTATTAATGCTAATAATAATGCTATTAATGCTATTAATAATGCTATTAATGCTATTAATTATGCTATTAATGCTATCAATGCTAATATTTATCCTATTAATGGCATTATTTATGCTATCAATGCTAATAATAATGCTATTAATGCTAATAATAATGCTATTAATGCTATTAATAATGTTATTAATGCTATTATTAATGCTATTAATGCTATTATTAATGCTATTAATGCTAATAATAATGCTATTAATGCTATTAATAATGCTATTAATACTATTAATTATGCTATTAATGCTATTAATGCTAATATTTATCCTATTAATGCTATTAATATTGCTATTAATGCTAATAATAATGCTATTAATGCTATTAATAATGTTATTAATGCTATTATTAATGCTAATAATGCTATTATTAATGCTATTAATGCTAATAATAATGCTATTAATGCTATTAATAATGTTATTAATCCTATTATTAATGCTAATAATGCTATTATTAATGCTATTAATGCTAATAATAATACTATTAATGCTATTAATAATGTTATTAATGCTATTATTAATGCTATTAATGCTAATAATAATGCTATTAATGCTATTAATAATGTTATTAATGCTATTATTAATGCTAATAATGCTATTATTAATGCTATTAATGCTAATAATAATGCTATTAATGCTATTTATAATGTTATTAATGCTATTATTAATGCTAATAATGCTATTAATAATGCTATTAATGCTAATAATAATGCTATTAATGCTATTAATACTGTTATTAATGCTCATAATACTGCTAATAATGCTATTAATACTGCTATTTCTGCTAATAATAATGCTATGGCTTATATTATTGCTATTGATGATGCGATTATTATTTAAAAATGTTTAAAAAAACAACAAACATATTTTAGATACCCGATGCATTTGCATCAGGCTAACAGCTATAACTACTATAATCAAATTAATGCACGTTCTAGAATCCCGATGCATTTGCATCGGGCTCACAGCTAGTCTATTATATAATTGCCGTAGCAACTTCCCTCGCACACGGCGCTACCTCCGTGGCTTTGTTCTTGGGCGCACATCGCCCACGCGACTCACTCGCAATGCCCGCGAAGGGGGCATTGCGAGTCGTTGCAGCAGCCCGAGCAATGCCCTATACACAGATTCTAGAATCCCGATGCAATCGCATCGGGCTCACAGCTAGTTTGAAATAAAACACAAATATTATTTTTTTCCCTCCACATTGCTTTAATTCCTGTGAAGCACCTGAAGGGTTAATTGGGGTTTTAATTGGGTTTTGAGCAGTTTGAGGAGTGCAGTTTTTATAATGGTGTCACTTTGGCGTATTTTCTGTCACATAACTCTCTCAAAGTCACTTTAAATGTGATGTGGTTTCTAAAAAATGTGGCTTTGTAAATTTTCTTGGAAAAATTAGAAATTGCTGATGAACTTTGAACCATTCAAACTTCATAACCAAAAAATTATGTTTCAAAAATTGTGCTGATGCTTTTTAGTACAGTCCCTGCCCTGCTACATGATGAAGCAGAGCTGTATACTGCAGTTCTAGGATCTATAGATCTCTTATAAATCAATAAAATCATATCTGCTCCTTTGCTCTAGCCCCCACCTCAGGGAAACCAGATTTCTGCCTGTTAGCTTCAACTAGTAGCAAACAGCAGGAGGTGTGTCAGGGGCGTGGATGCTGTGAGCTGCAAGATCAGCCTACATTTACACCACCTCAAAATTCTGTATGGGGAGGGGGCATGGCAGGGGGCATGACCGCCAGCCCCATGTTCACACATGTACAATCCAGCCCCTGATATACCATTCTATGTGACAGGGGGTCCAGGCTTCAAATAGCAATAATGTAACCAAGCAGATAGAAATACATGCTGTGATCCTCTGCTGTAGGATGATGCATAATGTGTACTGGTAATGTGAGGATACAAGCAGAGGCAAATAATTACATTGATCGATTCATCTCTGCATGGTCTCCCCTTCCCCATAGGAACATGGTAGATTCCTGTCCCTGCAACTTTCAATGGATCATCATCATCATCATCACTCCTCAGTGACAGGCACAGCAAAGGTATCCAAAGTCTGCAGTATCTGGTAGACATGGTATAAACCCCAAAGTTTCCTTATTCCTTTATCTGCTCCTTATACTGTGCAGCAAACATATATGGGCTATCATATATGTTATGTATTATATATGTTGTGTATCCTCACATTAACAGTAGACATTATGCATCATCATACAGCAGAGGATCACAGGAAAGCCGGCGGTGAAGTCTCAATGCTGGCTTTCCCACTGGTTATTTCATATGATCAGCTGATGCAGATCAACAGTTCATTTGAAGAAGCCGCGGTGCTGTCAGGGAAAGGTTCATGTGAGTTCATGCAGCATGAACTCACATGAACTTTCCCACGCCGGGTGTTGCACAGCTCAGCTACATCTCTGGTAGAGATTCTCTACCAGAGATGTAGCTGAGCTCGGCCTCGAGGGGTTAATAAAGATGCAGTCCATAAATGTATTTTTTTATGAATTTTTCCAAAAAAATTTGACATGGGCTTTGCCATGTTTTTGTGTCCAGTCAGGTACAGCAGGCAGGAACGGACTGCCTCCAACCAGCAGGAACCTATTTGTACCTGCCTGGAAACAGAAATAGAAGGAAGACCATTTTTTAATTATTTCATGAATTTCATGAAATAATAAAATAAAAAAATGTGTGTGGCTTCGCGCTGTTTCTATGTCCAGCCAGGTACAACTAGGCAGCTGGGGGCTGGAATCCGCAGTGCAGGGAGGCCCAAGCTTTCTCGGCACCCCCCTGCTGTGAATTGCAGTCCGCATCCACCCTAGAAAATGGCGCATTCAGAGAAGCGCCATCTACTGGCGCTGAACCCAGCTCATCCAGGGACCTGTTACCATGGCTCACTGGGTGATAAAGGGGTTAGGGCCAGCTTTGTGTTATCAGCTGGCCCCAAACCTGAAATTCATGGGGTCACGCCAATATTAGACATGACCGCCATGAATTTCTAGTGAATTTTTAAAAAAAAACACAACACACAGAAAAAAATATTTTATTAGAAATAAAACAAAAAATACACTTAGAGACTCCATCTTTATTAAAAAAATTCCTCTTCCGTCCGATGTAGTTCAATCAGGTTTCTTTCTTTAGCTCAGCTACATCTCTGGTAGAGAACCTAATGTTACAGCTTTCAGGACCATGGATAGCAGCTGATAGAGTACGAAGATTACGTACTGTATCTCCTCCACAGTGAGGAGCCGCCGGGTTTCATTCATAAAATTGCAAATGCCGACAATAGCTGGCAATACTATAATTGCACATATTAACCCCTCACATGCCAACCTGTGTGGACAGCATGACTCTAGGAAGGGGGGCACCCCCTAGAGACATGTTGCCCAAATCTATTGTTAACATTTAACCCTTTGTTCATCCCTGAGGCAGCAGAGATGACCAAAGCATACGGCTGCCGCAGGCATTCACATATGCCTTGCGGCAGCCTGCTGCGGATTGCAAGCTGCTCCAAAAACTGCAGCCTGCATGATTTTTCACGCAGGCTGCAAATACAGATGTGGTAACCGGATTGCATGTAGTGCAATCCGGTTTAAATAATTGGCTCCTATGGGCTGCGGTTCCTGATTTGGTTTTGAGCTTTTTAACAGCTACAAACCGGATCAGGATCTGAATTTTGGAACACAAATGTGACCCCAGCCTTAGTCCACTTTGGTGGTCAGTGGAGTGAGCACATGGAGTTATGAAGGAAAAACGTTTTTCCACATCATGAGTAGTTATTGGAAATAAGTTGATTTACCTTCATAATAATCAGCCACAGTCGGATATGGTTAGAAATGCTGGAGATGCTAAGTTGTCCAGCAAATAAATCAGCCTTATGTGCACTGGATATGTTGAGAAATGCTACACCAGAGTCATTTGATTCATATTGCATATATTGCATAAAAGAAGGGCTGAATTTAGCAAGGATAACGGATGCCGCATATACTCTTAGCGTGACTGTATTTCATGGTTATTTGACTTCTGGAGATCCTGGCTGCATGTGCACTAAGTATTGAAGGAATAATGATGTGTATTGCACCTTATATTCTTATCCCAGGCTAAAAGTCTTTATAGACATTATTAGATGATGGAATTAAATATACCATTGCATGCGGATTGTGAATAAATGTTGTCATGTCAGATAAGCAGGATTTCAACATCTGAAATTCTTTCTTGACTGTATACCGTATTTCTCGGATTTTAAGACGCACTTTCATTTCCCCCAAAGTGGGGGGAAAATGGGGATGCATCTTAAAGCGAACCTGTCACCCCCCCTGGACATCAAAATCTATAATATCCACCTTCTGCAGCACTAAGGCTGCATTCAGGGAAGGTGGCTATAGGCTTTTGATGCCCTATATACAGTTAAATATTCACTTATATAACTGCTTACAGTTTAGAAGACCTAAAACCGGGAGGCGGGGTTTCGCGCTCCTCCGACCCGCCCCCTCTTGTCAATCAGCCTGGTCGCCTGCTGCTGCCTCCCTTCACAGTCTAGCATGAACGCGCGCCTCCGTTCTCCTCTATGGCGCCGCGCATGCGCTGTGCGCGCAGCCCGACGACTTCCTGGACACCCGGCGCACAGCGTATGCGCGGCGCCATAGAGGAGAATGGAGGCGCGCGTTCATGCTAAACTGTGAGGGGAGGCAGCAGCAGGCGACCAGGCTGATTGACAAGAGGGGGCGGGTCGGAGGAGCGCGAAACCCCGCCTCCCGGTCTTAGGTCTTCTAAACTGTAAGCAGTTATATAAGTGAATATTTAACTGTATATAGGGCATCAAAAGCCTATAGCCACCTTCCCTGAATGCAGCCTTAGTGCTGCAGAAGGTGGCTATTATAGCTTTTGATGTCCAGGGGGGGTGACAGGTTCGCTTTAAAATCCAAATAAAAAAAAAAAAAATTACCAGAGGAAGGGAATCAGTGAAACCACCACATGCACCCTCACAACTCACCCTCGGTAAGGCATGGGGGGCTATGTACACGGATGAGGGCTATATGTACCAGGATGGGGGGACATATGTACAAGGATGGGGCACATATATAGACTGTATGTCCCACATCCTGGTATATATATCCGGATGGGGGACATATATATCAGGAGGGTGCACATTTACAGTCATGGCCAAAAGTTTTGAGAATGATACAAATATTAATTTTAACAAAGTCTACTGCTTCAGTGTTTCTAATGGCAATTTGCATATACTCCAGAATGTCATAAAGAATGATCAGCTTAACACCAATTACTTGCTAAGTCAATATTTGCCTAGAAAATGAACTTTAACCCCCAAAACACATTTCAACATCATTGCAGTCCTGCCTTAAAAGAAGCAGCTAACACCGTTTTAGTGATTGTTCCATTAACACATGTGTGGGTGTTGATGAGGACAGGGCTGGCGAACAATGAGTCATGATTAAGTAAGAATGACACCACTGGACACTTTAAAAGGAGGCTGGTGCTTGGTATCATTGTTTCTCTTCAGTTAACCATGGTTATCTCTAAAGAAACACGTGCAGCCATCATTGCACTGCACAAAAATGGCCTAACAGGGAAGAGTATCGCAGCTAGAAAGATTGCACCTCAGTCAACAATCTATTGCATCATCAAGAACTTCAAGGAGAGAGCTTCCATTGTTGTCAAAAAGGCTCCAGAGTGCCCAAGAAAGACCAGCAAGCGCCAGGATCGTATCTTAAAACTGATTCAGCTGCGGGATTGGACTACCAGCAGTGCCGAGCTTGCTCAGGAATGGCAGCAGGCTGGTGTGAGTGCTTCTGCACGCACTGTGAGGCGGAGACTCTTTGAGCAAGGCCTGGTTTCAAGGAGGGCAGCAAAGAAGCCACTTCTCTCCAGAAAAAACATCAGGGACCGACTGATATTCTGCAAAAGGTACAGGGAGTGGACTGCTGAGGACTGGGGTAAAATCACCTTTTTGATTGTTTGAGACATCTGGAAAACAGCTTATTCGGAGAAGAAGAGATGAGCACTACCACCAGTCTTGTCTCATGCCAACTGTAAAGCATCCTGAAACCATTCATGTGTGGGGTTGCTTCTCAGCCAAGGGAATTGGCTCACTCACAGTCTTGCCTAAAAACACAGCCATGAATAAAGAATGGTACCAGAATGTCCTCCAAGAGCAACTTCTCCCAACCGTCCAAGAGCAGTTTGGCGCCCAACAATGCCTTTTCCAGCATGATGGAGCACCGTGCCATAAAGCAAAGGTGATAACTAAATGGCTCAGGGAACAAAACATAGAGATTTTGGGTCTATGGCCTGGAAACTCCCCAGATCTTAATCCCATTGAGAACTTGTGGTCAATCATCAAGAGACGGGTGGACAAACAAAACCAACAAATTCTGGCAAAATGCAAGCATTGATTATGCAAGAATGGACTGCTATCAGTCAGGATTTGGTCCAGAAGTTGATTGAGAGCATGCCAGGGAGAATTGCAGAGGTCCTGAAGAAGAAGGGTCAACACTGCATATATTGACTTGCTGCATTAACTCATTCTAACTGTCAATATAACCTTTTGGTACTCATAATATGATTGCAATTATATTTCTGTATGTGATATAAACATCAGACAAACAGAAATAAAAACCAGAGGGCAGCAGATCATGTGAAAATATAATTTTTGGTGTCATTCTCAAAACTTTGGCCATGACTGTATACACTGTGTGCAGAATTATTAGGCAAATACTTTTTATACATGTTGTCCTACTCCAAACTGTATAGGCTTGAGAGCCAACTACCAGTTAAGTAAATCAGGTGATGTGCATCTCTGTAATCAGGAGGGGTGTGGTGTAATGACATCAACACCCTATATAAGGTGTGCTTAATTATTAGGCAAATGGCTTTCCTTAGGCAAAATGGGTCAGAAGAGAGATTTGACGGGCTCTGAAAAGTCCAAAATTGTGAGATGTCTTGCAGAGGGATGCAGCAGTCTTGAAATTGCTAAACTTTTGAAGCGTGATCATCGAACAATCAAGCGTTTCATGGCAAATAGCCAACAGGGTCACAAGAAGCGTGTTGGGCAAAAAAAGCGCAAAATAACTGCCAATGAATTAAGGAAAATCAAGCGTGCAGCTGCCAAGATGCCATTTGCCACCAGATTTGCCATATTTCAGAGCAGCAAACTTACTGGAGTATCAAAAATCACAAGGTGTGCTATACTCAGGGACATGGCCAAGGTAAGGAAGGCTGAAAAACGACCACCCTTGAACAAGAAACATAAGATAAAATGTCAAGACTGGGCGAAGAAATATTTTAAGACTGATTTTTCAAAGGTTTTATGGACTGATGAAATGAGAGTGACTCTTGATGGGCCAGATGGATGGGCCAGAGGCTGGATCAGTAAAGGGCAGAGAGCTCCACTCCGACTCAGATGCCAGCAAGTTGGAGGTGGGGTACTGGTATGGGCTAGTATCATCAAAAATGAACTTGTGGGACCTTTTCGGGTTGAGGATTGAGTGAAGCTCAACTCCCAGACCTACTGCCAGTTTCTGGAAGACAACTTCAAGCAGTGTTAAACAAGTGGAAACCACTGTGGAGTTATAGTTACGTAAAATATTATCTTTATTTAGTTACAAATATAAAAGCAGACAAATAAAACGTTTTATACAATGAAGTACAGTCTGGAGATTCCAACCAAGGGCTCCAGGTAGATAATCACTCAGTAGGTAAACACATTGGGCATAGATATCATATACCCGGTGGTAGTGAATCAATTGCAAAAAATCGGCCCTATAATCATGTTGTACCGCAAGGCACATATCACTCACCCATGTCATGCACAACGGTGTCAGCCCCAGTCACCCAAACAGAGTCCAGCCACATAACACACCCCCTACGTCCGTTTCGCTGCTGCTTGTTCACGGGGACTGGTTCTACATTGTGATTTTAAGCCTTTTTATATCTCCCCACCGGCCTAATGCCACCTGTGCAGCACAACGTCACTTCCGCCTGAAAAGACGCAGAGGGAAATCATAAACGTCAGGACGCCTCCATGATACTGTATCTGCGCATGTGCGGTAATCCCATTTCTGGTTTCCACCGCTAGAGCGATGTAACTAATTGCAAAACACATCATCGGCGGCCACTTTGTAGAAAATCATGACCATTATGAAAATAGATATTAAATTGCATCACTATAAGATTTGGGGGACATTCAAAAGGGCTGTCATTTTTAACATCGATAGGTACAGCAATGTCCATTCAAACTTCCATACACCACATACACATAAGTTAAATATCATACTTCTATAAATAAAAATAAATTGGTGATAAGAATATATAAAAGATATAACATATATATGCTATAATTCATGATTGTCATGTGAGATACATACAATGGTGATTAACAAAAATTATTAAGACACAGACCAGCTGTGCTAAGTGAAAAAAACACACATTTTCTCCCATATACAATTATACATAGTGTGATATCCACACTACCCATACATAATGTTACATCCCCCCAAGTTGCTTTTTTTCAATGGAATTGCCAATCAATCCACTATCACATGGTATCAGCCGATTTCTAAGACCTTGTCAGTCAGTGCGAGATAGAATCCTATCACACTGCATCGGCTCAGGAATCTGCTCTGAGGATGACAATCTCAAGCGAACCGCTCGGCGCTCCCGCAGACACCGATCAATCTGAATGGCCAGAGACATAGAATCGTTCAAACCCGCAGGCGTAGGAAACCCCACCATAACATCCTTAATAGTGTCAGAGAGACCCTTTCTGAAAAGCGCCACCAAACCATCATCATTCCATTTAGTCAGCACTGACCATTTCCTGAATTTCTGACAATACAATTCCGCCGCCTTCTAACCCTGAGACAGGGCCAACAGGGTCTTCTCAGCTTGATCCACAGTGTCGGGTTCATCATAAATTAAACACAAGGCCTGAAAAAAGGAGTCTACAAAGCCGGATCCCCAGAGGTGAGAGAAAATGCGCAATCCTGCGGATCGCCCTGCAGCAGGGAGATAACTATTATAACCTGCTGAACTGAATCACCAGAGGACCGAGGTCTCAGAGCAAAAAACAGTTTACAATTATTTTTGAAACTCAAAAATTTGGACCTATCACCATAAAACAAATCTAGAGTAGGAATGCTTGTTTCCAAAACTGGAGTCTGAACTATACAGTTGTGGCCAAAAGTATTGACACCCCTGCAATTCTGTCAGATAATACTCAGTTTCTTCCTGAAAATGATTGCAATCACAAATTCTTTGGTATTATTATCTTCATTTAATTTGTCTTAAATGAAAAAACACAAGAGAGAATGAAGCAAAAAGCAAAACATTGATCATTTCACACAAAACTCCAAAAATGGGCCAGACAAAAGTATTGGCACCCTCAGCCTAATACTTGGTTGCACAACCTTTAGCCAAAATAACTGCAATCAACCGCTTCCAGTAACCATCAATGAGTTTCTTACAATGCTCTGCTGGAATTTTAGACCATTTTTCTTTGCCAAACTGCTCCAGGTCCCTGATATTTGAGGGTGCCTTCTCCAAACTGCCATTTTTAGATCTCTCCACAGGTGTTCTTTGGGATTCAGGTCTGGACTCATTGCTGGCCACCTTAGAAGTCTCCAGTGCTTTCTTTCAAACCATTTTCTAGTGCTTTTTGAAGTGTGTTTTGGGTCATTGTCCTGCTGGAAGACCCATGACCTCTGAGGGAGACCCAGCTTTCTCACACCGGGCCCTACATTATGCTGCAAAATTTGTTGGTAATCTTCAGACTTCATAATGCCATGCACACGGTCAAGCAGTCCAGTGCCAAGGCAGCAAAGCAAACCCAAAACATCAGGGAACCTACACAATGTTTGACTGTAGGGACCGTGTTCTTTTCTTTGAATGCCTCTTTTTTTCTCCTGTAAACTCTCTGTTGATGCCTTTGCCCAAAAAGCTCTACTTTTGTCTCATCTGACCAGAGAACATTCTTCCAAAACGTTTTAGGCTTTCTCAGGTAAGTTTTGGCAAACTCCAGCCTGGGTTTTTTATGTCTCGGGATAAGAAGTGGGGTCTTCCTGGGTATCCTACCATACAGTCCCTTTTCATTCAGACGCCGACGGATAGTACAGGTTGACACTGTTGTACCCTCGGACTGCAGGGCAGCTTGAACTTGTTTGGATGTTAGTCGAGGTTCTTTATCCACGATCCGCACAATCTTGCGTTGAAATCTCTCGTCAATTTTTCTTTTCTGTCCACATCTAGGGAGGTTAGCCACAGTGCCATGGGCTTTAAACTTCTTGGTGACACTGCGCACGGTAGACACAGGAACATTCAGGTCTTTGGAGATGGACTTGTAGCCTTGAGATTGTTCATGCTTCCTCACAATTTGGTTTCTCAAGTCCTCAGACAGTTCTTTGGTCTTCTTTCTTTTCTCCATGCTCAATGTGGTACACACAAGGACACAGGACAGAGGTTGAGTCAACTTTAATCCATGTCAACTGGCTGCAAGTGTGATTTAATTATTGCCAACACCTGTTAGGTGCCACAGGTAAGTTACAGGTGCTGTTAATTACACAAATTAGAGAAGCATCACATGATTTTTCTAACAGTGCCAATACTTTTGTCCACACCCTTTTTTATGCTTGGTGTGGAATTATATCCAATTTGGCTCTAGGACAATTCTTTTTGTGTTTTTTAATTGAAGACAAATTAAATGAAGATAATAATACCAAAGAATTTGTGATTGCAATCATTTTCAGGAAGAAATTGAGTATTATCTGACAGAATTGCAGGGGTGTCAATACTTTTAGCCACAACTGAATACTCAGAAATTCCCTGTACCCTTGCAGCAAGCTGGTCTAATTGAGAAGTTCATTCAAATGGAAAGGGGAAAATAATAAAGAGAAATTCAAGAAGACAAGCACCGGTGTTTTCTACTTCATTCTAATTGAGAAGCTAGTTCCTGCACACTCATACTGGCACCAGACTCCACAGTCACCCAAAGAAAAATAGGGAAGACAGAAAAAAGAAACAACAGCCTCAACACTTCTCTTGCGTTCTCCTGAGATGGATGTATCTCGATTTTAACTCTTTTGGCCAGTTGTACTGTTATGAACTGATGACTCAGGAGTACATTTAGATACCATAGAAGTCATTGGTAACTGTACTGACCACAGTCCCTGACTGAAGTAGCCGTGGGATGCAACTTACCAGACCTAGACAACTCTGCACAGGCGGAGAACTAACTGCTCCTAAAGATGGATGTAGGAAAAGCTACCTTGCCTCAGAGCAGAACCCCAAAAGAATAGCAAGCCCCCCACAGATATTAACTGGGAAACGAGAGACGGAAAAACAAACACAGGCAGAGTATAAGGTTTAGCAAAAGAGGCCACACTAGCTATATAGGAAAGACAGGATAGAATACTATTGCGGTCAGTATAAAACACTATCAAAACACCACCAACAGCAGATAGTACAAAAATTACCCTGAGTCACTAAGACTCGGCAAACTCTATATCAGCAGACTTCTATGAATCAAATGCCAGCAGAACTGGAAATAACAGATAATAGTGAATAGTAAAATTCCTAGGAAGAAAACTTCCTATCTGAGAGCAGATAAACAAATATACAAACTAAATAGCAAACCCACAGCTCAGAATAAGACAAAACATAAGCAGAACCTTAAGCACACAAAAGTGTGCCACAAAATATCAAAAAACATTCACTTATCTTGCAAAGATCTCCACAGAGCAGAAGAAAACAGAGAGATGTGAACTCCTCCAGGGACAAAAGACAACTGGCAAGGATTGATCCACTTCAAACCATTATATGCTTCAAGAACCAGATTGCCAATTATCACCCTCACCTGTGAAGCCCACACAGTCAGCTGCATCGCTAGCAACAACCACCGGAGGGAGCTCCAATGAATTCACAACAGAGACCCTGTCCTGTGACCCTGGCGGTGTCATTTTAATTAACGGGGTAGATGACGGGGGATGACTGGGGAAAGGGGTATTCCTAACGCCTCCTGCGTTATGCAGCCAGCGCGGCCGCCGCTGCTTCAGAACCTCTGGGGACAGTGACCAGCGGCTTGGATGGTTCTGCTCCCCGTAAGTGGAGCACGGTCTCCAGGGTAGTGGGATGGAGGAGTCAGTTTGTAACTTAGCAGATGTTGACTGGGTCATCAGTACCCCGAAGTTTCATTCGCCCTCTGCGGCCAGTGGTCACCAGTAAAGAAAGTCTCACACACCACAGCTGGAGTTCTGTTACTTTTACTTGGTGGTTTCAGCATGGCCGCTGGGTACATCCCTTGCCAACTTCTGGTTCAGCGTTGTCTCTAGAACTGGATTAGTGCAGTCGAGCCTCGGTTGGTATCCCTCTCCTTCTCTCTAAATGTTTCTGTCTCTGGTGGTCCTCTCCTCTCACGCTAAAAGCTTGTTTTGCTGCTCCTTAGTGCCTCTGCAGCACAGAGCTCAAATACCGACAGCCACAAGTGCTTATTTGTACCCACTCTTAAGGCATTGCTCTCTAGTTCAGCCGCCTTCACCAAATTGTGTTGGGTGTTCAGCCACAGCTCATGTTAGAAGCCTGGGGCCTCCAGTTCAACGGATTGGGCATGAAGCATCCGCGTCGTGTTCAGGGCCGGGTCCTTGTGTCGTCCACCAGCCCCTCTGCCTCGCCAGATACATGCATACAGGGATCTACATCTCCTTCCGTACCCCAAGTGCTCCCTTCTTTCACCACACCTCTCGGTCTTTCCCTCCCGGGGCAAGCGTGGTCATGCTCCAGCCCACAGGAGTCAGCACCACACCGCCCCTACACTCCTGACTTCCACTCCACTCCTTTCTCGATGGTCTCTCCTCTCTCTACTTTATACTAACTACACTTCCCTGTCCCCTTTTGAGTCTGGGTCCTCCCTCTGGGTCCTCCCACCGTCCCAGGGAACTATGGGATGTGTGTTTGTGTGTGCTTTTGGCTTTTTCAACTGCACCATCCCAGCAACTGGAGAGGAGAGACACAGTGCTCCCTAATCGCAGGAGTGCCGTACCTCTGGTGGCGGCCTACCCAGTGGGGCGACACATATACAGATTATGAAATCTGCCCGACCTCATTGGAATGTTCACCCCTAAAAGCTCTGCTCCAAGAAAAAATATCCACAACATGTGGTACACAACTGTTTTGTGGCACCAGCCCTGTAAGGAACATGCTGTGACCACTATTATGGGACACTGTGGCCAACACCTAGGAAGTCACATACGGTCAGAAGAGAACTGCCAAAACTACGGTGTGAATCCACTTAAATAGCTGAAATTCAAGAAAACCTGATCTTAATTTTCTTTTATGAAAATGTGTGGTCTTGTCTTATTGTATAATAACTAATTATTCATATTTTGTCACATTAATTGAAAGTGCAGCTGATGTTGAAAGCCGATAATTATGGAACATATGTGCTTGTTACTTGCTGTTCTCT
Source organism: Allobates femoralis (assembly GCA_033576535.1). Lineage (NCBI taxonomy): Eukaryota > Metazoa > Chordata > Amphibia > Anura > Aromobatidae > Allobates > Allobates femoralis. The sequence goes on along the minus strand of JARQOC010000001.1, from coordinate 168,969,409 downwards.
ATTTTATTTCTCCCAGCTCTTATGCAGAATAGTAGACGTTTTTCTCACGTCTTACTTTTCTCAGTGTATTTACATTATATATCCTAGCATTTTTGTCAACAAAATTCACACTTATTTTTTTTTTTTTGTTCTTTGCATATAATTGTGGCAAAATGCATGTATAATCATACTCTTCTGTTACAGTTAATTGCGCAGCGTGAATGGATAAATATAAGTTATGCCATTTAACAAGAAGAATGCAGCGCACAATATTCCATTAAAATGTAATATTGATAGCAATGCTCCTATAGCATTCTGCATCCATATTACCTGTAGTGTGAATTGTACTGATTACGTTTTCAATGGACCAAGCCCATTTGATAGCGATAATTAGACATGTTATAATTCCCAGCTATTATAAAATCACATTTTTAAGCACCATTATAAGCTCTGAGTTACAATCAATAAAATGTCTGCAATGTCCTCGGATTCAAAACCTAAAACCTTAGCGCCATCTATTGTTCACAAAGGGAGACTGCAGAAACTCGAAGGGATTTCTTTACAACAGATGAGCATTCTGATATGTATTATCAAACATGACTATGCTTTCAGTAATGATATCTTACCATCTATGCTCAGGTGTAATGCTGCCTTGCTAATTTAACCAATTAAAAAGGTCAGTTCCTTTACTTGGCTAACAAATTATATATTAACCAGTTGTGTAATTATCAAAAAAGGTTATTGTCTAATAACAAGAATATGAAATGACATAAAATATACTTGCACTCATAGTCAGCAATACCCTTTAACAGGATGTTTTCCAGTATTAGTGGCTTTATAGGGCTAACCTGGGGCATGGAACCTAATGAGCTCCTTGATTGGTACCATGGACCCTTTGCAGTAAGGAATTAATTGGTCTCCCTGCAAGAAGCCCAGGGATTTGCCCCTTGGCTGTTTTACCTTTTACCTTATTTTTTACTAACTGTCTAATTTAAAGCAGTTCCAAAATACTAGGGACCAAGTCAATGAAAGATGCTTCAATCCAATGACACGGAGAGCTGTCAACGGAAAGAAATAACAATAAAATAGAAAACCATAAGTTCTGGTGACATTAGCATTCAGATGAAATGAGTATTATGGATACATATGTCTGAGCATGATGATATACACCAAGTACAATGTATAAATCAACCAGAAAGGTGAGTACTAACATGTAAAGACAAGCATGCACACAGATAGGGACGGGGATTGGAATAAAACAGCTTCTCAAGTAATTGGACATTACAATATAGGACAGACAGTTCTAGTCTTATTTTCTATGCAGGATCCAGACTAGAATCTTCCATTTTCTTTTCTATCAAAAGTCAGCACTGCAATGCTCCAACTGCAAAGCAGTAAAGAAAGGTTAGTTCACCTGTACTAAACATGTGTAGATAACCCTAATGAGAAAGATCACAAGGAAACAAGATTCATAGGGATCTCTTTCATATGTGGAATGTCATTTGCTATGGCAGCTTTACATCATATTTCTTTGCAGGCATAAATTATACTGTAAAACTGAGACATACTCAAATTTTACAAATATTTGTATACTCCAGAATGCATATTTTTTGTAAATCTCTCCCAATTAGAAAAATGCTGGCAAAATTTTGCCAAACCACAAAGGGCCCACAAGAGGTAAAAAAAATAAATAATACCCCACCACTCACCTCCTGGACACCTTTGCTGTATTCCCCCCCACCGTATGTGGTTCTCTTTGCCTCCTCTTTCAGCCTCTACGTGCTGAAGCCTAGAACCTCTGTATGTTAGTCCAAGACGTCCAGCCCAAGCCCAAGCCACCTCTGCACATGTATGAAATAAAGTCACAGAGACATTGTGGAATCAGGATATGAGTTGTGACCTTATGATGGACACTTAAGGTCAGGACGTGTATGGACATCCTGAGATGAGTGTGAAGATACCTGGGGTTTCAGTGCATGCTGCAATAAGAGAGTGTCCAATATGGGGACAGTGGGTAGCAGAGGTGAGCTATGAATATTCATTGTTTTTTTTTCCTAGATCTTAATGGTACTGTCACACGGGGCGATCTCTATGGCGATGTTGCTGGCAACTCACTGGAGCGTGCACTTTTTTGGTGCGCTGCCATGGTTGCTGTTGCGGTGTGACACACAGCAATATTGCCGACAACGCATCTGCGATTTTGCCGGCAACTATCACAGCCAGAGTTAAACTCTACCCTGGCAGCGATCCATAACATAGGAGTCTGTGGGGGAAGTTGCCGGCAACATGGCAGTTGCAGCGTCAACACAGGGCGATGCAGGCAGATCACCTGAGCAACATCACCAGGTTTCCCAACATGTTGGGAAACCTGGCGATGCTGCTTAGGCAACTTATCGCCTTATTACCGCCCTGTCACACGCGGCAACTCATGAGCAATGTTGCCGCTACTTAGCCACGCCCCTAAGTTGCCGGCAAAATCGCCGCAGAGATCGCCCCATGTGCTGTACCATTATAATTATTATGCTATGGAATCTCTGCATTACATGATATAACCAGCAGGTTACACTGTGCTCACTGAATTAAACTCTATTTACTGTCCCAGCCTCTTCTGGCCAGGACACATTTGGTTGAGATGTTGATTCTCCCATGTTCCAAAAATTTCCTGTTGTATTAAAAACTGGTTTGAGAGAATTTGGAGGAACCAGCTAGATTACATCCTGGACTATAAATTCCAGCATAAACTAGTAATCAAGAAAAAATACAGGGTGTATTGAGGTATTATTGATGCAGATACTGATTGATTAGAACCTACACACAAGTAAACTACAGGTGAGAATAGTAATTACTAACACACAGACTTCCAATCAGGGATGATCCTGGAGATTCCTTTAATCAGGTTTATTCAGGTGCAAATATTCACAAATTATGTGTCCTGTCTCATCAGAATCAATTTTTAGTACAAGCTATTGAGTACAAGGATCCATAGCAATGAGTATGGTAACCGAAAACAAAGAACCAACCCATTGTGAACATTTGCATAGATTGCAGGACCATGAGAATGGTAATGCTAATATAATAACAATTGAGTTGAATAAACAATTGAATTCTTTGTAGATCTGTATTTCTTCATGTAAGATTCCTCCCATTCCCTCCTCGTGTGACCTGTGAACTGATTACTGGAAAAGCCATCTATCAATGTTTCTTAATTCCAATCCCCAAAGGAACCTAAATGATATATCTATCCATCTGAGATATCCAGTCATTCTTCTAAGTGAATATACGAGTTGATGATGCGTTGAAGTATCTCCTTTGTAGTTTCTCGTCTGTCTAAATCACACATTTAATGTCCTCGTTATGAATTATTATATAGGACCTAAGATCACAAAAAAGATAAATGTTGGACTGAATCAGTAAACAACAAAACTAAGTGAAAAAACAAAGGTGCACTGTATAAAACGGGGTACTATTCTCATCTACCTGTATCACCAATAACTACAAGACCATCAAAACAGTATGTAGCTCATGTACTATATATTTACATTCTATGCCACAAATGTATATAGGATTTAGGTGTCGAGATTCCTTCACTCAGTGTGTTTTGATGCAATGAATGACAGTTTGCTGCTGTTATGCATAATCCAATGCAGGAAAATAATGCCTATCTCAAGCTGCTGCACATGCACCCCACTGTTTACAATATAGACTAGTATCTCTTATGACACAGCAGCCTAATTTCTCCTGCACAGACAAGAATATCCCTAGCCGCACAGGAAGAAAATAACAACCGGGACCTGTCTGCCTAAAAGGCCATTGGGTTGTATCATGTACCTCCTTAAGCAGCAGAGGGGAGATTGCAAAGCACTACAAACAAAGATAAGACAAACATGCAGAGATAGACAAAGACCCCAAGTGAGGAAACATAAATCACATGCACATCGTCAGCAGTGCAGGATTACCCACACTTCTCCTTGTTTCATGTATTTTTATGCTGCAGAATTGAACACCTTAGCAGTCATCCACACAGATATATAGCCAGCAGAGAATGGCTGGAATTTGAGAGTATGAATAGCTCCACCCAGAATGTGGTAGGTCTGAGACAAATGGCAAGTCAGAACACCTGTCAGTTTACAGGAGCTAAGTAGTTTTCTAAACTTGATCTTAGAGAGCATTATAATGGGTGATAGGTGGAAGAATGTGTTTTAATGTCTAAGGTCTGAAAATCTTGTCATGTTTTTTAAGTTAGTCAATGTACCAGCAGTTTTTTAAAACTTTATGAATTATATTATTTCTGATTGTTCAACCTTGGGACCTTAAAACACTGCAATGGGATTTACCAGTCACTACAGAAAATGTATTAGGGGTTATTTTCAAATCATCAAACCTCTTACTGGTCTTACACATAATGAGGTGGATCTTAGGGTTTGGTCACCAAATGCTGTTGGGGCTTTTAATAAATTGAAACAGTGTTTTATATCCACTCCTGATTTAATGCAAACCAATTTCTGTACGCCATTAATTGTGGAGGTAGATGCTTCTGATGCTGGGGTAGGGGTTGTGTAATCTCAAGGTCCCAAAACTCTGTCCAAACAGTCATGTGCATTTTTCTCTAGGAAATTCTCGTCAGCTGAAAGAAATTATGATGTTGGGAATCACGAGTTGATCACTGTCAAATTAGCTTTTGAAGAATGAAGACATTTTTGGAGGTAGCCACTCAACGAGTCACAATTATGACAGATCATAAAAATTTAGCTTATATTGAATCAGCTAAATGGTTGACCCCAAAAAATGTCAGATGGTCCTTATTTTTCTCTAGATTCAATTTTTCTATTGTTAAGGAGAGCCTTAAGATCAAAATACTTCATTAAGCTTAAGACATAAGGGCATGGGAGAAATGATATATAGAGTGTATTATTTTAAATTGTATAAGTTGTGATTTAAACATGGCTGCCATTTCCTGCCACATCACACCATGTGCTGAGAGCAAGATGGAGTCCAAAGAAGACTGACCAATCACCGAAGCTGGAGGTCAGGAAAGACTGACCAATCACAGAATAACATACTCGATCAAGACCACACCCCTTGATGACCTCATGGATCCGCCCATGGACTAACCCACTGACCAATGAATACATCAGAGTAGGGCTGACCGAGCCCTTATTGAACAAAATGTCCAGTCTATTATAATAAACAGGCACTTGGAGCTTGGGTCTGACCAAGGAAGGGTGTACATCTGACTCACTGTGTCTGGTGTCTACTGCTTTTCAATGCCGGCACTTAGTCTATATTGATTTGGTCAGGGGCAGGCAACTTATTAATATTATTATGAAATATTACCTTTACACTATCACCTTCAGGCTGGAGTATAAGAACATAATGGCTGATGCTTTGTCACACAGCCTTGATTTTGCTTCTCCTCTAGAACCTCCATCTTCCATTCTTGCTCAGGGTATTGTGGTTTCTATCATTTCCTCAGAGCTGGAAATAGAGATGTGCAAAGGTCAGTCATTAGCTCCTTCCACTTACTCCAAGGTCCAAATAATTTGTTCCTGTATACCCAAAATTAGGTCTGTTGCAGTAATTTGATGATTCTGTTTTGAGTGGTCACCGTGCAGTAACAGCTACCCACAAATCTATTGGTGTGTTGGTGGTCATCTATGTAAATGATATTAAAGATTTTGCATCCGCTAGTGAATCTGGTGCACACACTATCTGTGATTGACAGACATCTGGGGAATTGGTTCCATTGTCAATTACAGAAATAACTGAATTAGTCCTTACCGGTAATTCCTTTTCTTGGAGCCTTCCACGACAGCATTGGAGGATGTCGTCCACGCCCTATTGGGGGACAGGAACACAGAGAGGTTAAAAGCCCCTCCCCTTCCTCAGTACTCCAGTGTTTACCAAGATCACCCTTAGCTATGGATTATCTGATATAAACCGGAACCAAACACCAACAAGGGGGGGAACTGATGCTGTCGTGGAAGGCTCCAAGAAAAGGAATTACCGGTAAGGACTAATTCAGTTTTCTCCATTCGCCTTCCACGACAGCATTGGAGGAATACCACCGATACTCCTCAGGGTGGGACTATTGCCTGTAGGACTCTCCTACCAAAGGACAGATCCCGACTGAAGGACAGATCTAACCTATAGAGGCGAGAAAAAGTGAGGAGAGGCTACCACGTAGCCGCTCTGCAAATCAGCTCCGATGAAGCTCCAGCCTGCTCCGTCCAGGGAGTAGCAGCAGCCCGAGTTGAAGGAGCCTTCAACCCCACCAGAGGAGCAAGGACCGGAGCGACGTAGACCTCACAGATCACCTTCTTGATCCAGGAAGTGATGGTAGCCTGGGAAGTCTTCTTCCCTGTATTATTCCCAAAAGCCGAACAAACAGGTTCTGATCTAACCTCCAGGAAGCAGACTCTCGGAGATAGAGGAGGACAGTCCGACGAACATCCAAGGAGTGAAACACGGCCTCAGCCGCATTAGCAGGAGATTGACAAATTGAAGGCAGAACCACATCCTGGGACCGATGGAAAGCCGACAACTTTCAGAAGAAAAGATGAATGCAACCGAAGCGTAATGCGAACAACGGACACCACGAGGCACGGAGCCCAGACAGAGAGTGCCTGCAGTTCTCCAACTCTGGGAGCAGAAGTGATGGCCACCAAAAACGCCACCTTGTGAGAGAGACGTAAGGGATGCAGCAGACAAGGGTGCAAAGGGACTTCGAGCAAGCCCTTGGAGAACAAGCATCAATCCCAGGGAGGGACAGAAGGCCGAATCCGGGGACGCCACCTCCAAGCAGAAGTAAAAAACTGCTTGAGCCATGGATGGGAAGCAAGATCCTGGGCAAAAACCGCCCCAAGTGCCGACCTCTGGACTTAAAGAGTGCTCGGCCGAAGCCCCAAATCCAAGCTACGCTGCAAAAATCCAAGAGTTGGGCCACTGAGGGCCCGGGTGAAACAGAGGACCCTGGGACAGTAGGTTGAGACTGGGCTAACATAATCGGTCCCTCCAGGCCCAGGTCTCGGATGGCGTCGTACCACGCCAGTTTGGGCCCCAGGGGAGCCACCAGGATAGTGTCACCCCCTCCGCCCGAATCCGTTGCAACCTCTTGGGAAGTGGCGGGATTGGAGGAAACGCATACACCAACCGGAAGTCCCAGGGATGGGCAAAAGCGTCCAGCCCCCGAGGATGGTCCAACCGCGTCAGGGAGAAAAAGGTTGGCACCTTTGTATTTGAGCCCGAAGCGAACAGGTCGATCGAAAAGACACCCCACCTGTCCGTAAGAGAGCGAAATACTTCCGGATGGAAGCACCATTCTCCTGGGTGGACCTCCGTGCGGCTCAAGATTCTGCCTGTACATTGGCCATTCCCTTCAGATGTACTGCCGAGGAGGAGAGAAGATGGCGTACTGCCCACAAAAGAACAGTCTTGCCAGCCCCTGCAAGTGTAAGCCACGAGTACCGCCTTGGTACCGTAAGAAAGCAACCGTAGTCACATTGTCTGACAGGACCTTGACATGATGACCCCGGAGAACGTGAGCTGCAGCAAGAAGCGCTTCCTCCACTGCCAGAAGTTTGAAGACTGGCGACTGACCGAGCGACTCCAAATCCCCTGGAACAGTGTGCGAACTACCATCGTGCCCCAACCGGAACCGCTGGCATCAGTGGGAACGGAGGTCACAGGAAGGTGTCTGGGATTCATCCCCAGGAAAGCGAAGTTACCACCCGCCCCGGGGTCCGGACCCGTGAGTTTAAGGAATCCTGACGTCTGTCCCAGGAACTCAGTATGTGTTCCCGGAGCAGTCGGGAGGGAGCCTGAGCCCATGTTACTGACTGAATGCAGGCCATCATGGCCCCTAACAGGGACATTGCTTCCTGCAAGGAGGGAGACCCCCCTTGCCCGGAAGCGGGTCAGATTCACGCGGCGCAAAAGCTGATATGTCACAGGAAGGAACGAGGTCTGTCTGGAGGAGGCCAGCAAGACTTCCAAAAATTGACGTCGGGTTGCAGGCACCCGTTCCGAATCCCGAAGATTGGGTACCTATCCCAGGGACTGAAGAATCTCCAATGTGTTGGAGACCTTTGTGCGCAGAAGCACTGCCGAAGGAGCCACCACCAACATGTCATCTAAATAGGGAAGCATACATATCCCCTGGGTCTGGATGAATGTGATCGCTTCCCCCATGAGTTTGGTAACCTCTGGGGCCGACGAAATCCCAAAGGGCAGCACATTAAGCCGAGAATGGACCATCCCGCCTGCCCCGGAGATCGTGAATCGCTGAAAGCGCTTGTGGGACGGATGAATGGGGACCTGAGAACACGCGTTCTGGAGGTCCACAACAACCTGGAGTAGCGCCCCTGGCCCTCCTCTCCAGGAGGAACCGGGGACCCCACACCCAAATCCAACAGGTGTCGCAGACCCGACAAGAAAAAACCGTGCGAGAGTCCCCCTGAGGAAGGGAGAGGACTCGAAGACACGGAGGGGCTGGCTCTCGAATTCCAAGCGTAGACCCTCCCAAATGGTCGAGAGGATCCAAGGGCACAAGGAGATTGCTTGCCACTGTGGCAGAAACCGCAGGAGCCGCCCCGCAATGGGGAAGGCGACCTTGTTTAGGGGGCGGCTGGTGATGCCGCTGCTGGGGGAGAAAGATATTACGGGTCTTGTTCCCGTACTGGAATGCCCAGCGACCAGACTTACCCTTCCCTTTAGACTGGGAGGGTTGGCTGCGCTCAGGCCAAAAGGACTGCCTCCGAAAGGGCTCCTGTTCCGGGAGACACCTTTTCCGGTCTGACACCTTTTCCAGGATGTCATCCAATGCCCTTTGCAAGGGGAGGCCACACAGCTGGAGCTTAGACGTGACCTCCCCATTCCACCTTGTAAGCCACACTGCCCTGCGAGCTGTGTTAACCAACACTGTGCACCTGGCGCCAACGCGGAACGACTCAGCAGAGTCATCGGCCAGGAAGCCCGTAGCACGTCTCAGAAGTGGAATGGAGTCCAAAGCTCCTCCCTGGGAGTACCCTGCAGGATGAATTCTCCCAGCTGGGTGAGCCACTTAAGAGAGACCTGCTCACATGTAGAGGAAATGTACACCGTTAAAGACATAGCTGCCGCCTCCCAGGATTTTTTGAGGACACTCTCCATTTTACGAACGAGGGGGTCCTTCAACCGGGAGGAATCTTCAAAAGGCAGCGCGGTCTTATATGCCAAGCTTCCCAAATGGAATACTGCCATAGACCTTCATGTTAGAAGTCCCATTGACTTTATAGAGACTTCCATAGAGATTCCCATTGGGTCTCTCATGAGGTCTCCCATCCAGCCCGTGACTGAGGCTCCTGCTGCTTAGCTTCAACAGTGTGTCAAGGGCAAGCACAATGGGTTTACAATAGCAGCTGATTGCTACCCTGGCCACATTAGGATGATGCATGGTCGGGATGGAAGGAGCACACCAGGACAGGAACAGATTCCAGCCCTCCCGTAAATAGCGTTTGTCACAGGCTTCCTGCTCTGCTGAAGCGTGCGGATCACTGCCTGGGAGAGACCCTTGGTCCTCAGGATCCCGGCCGCAACAGTCAGGCCGCCTGAATAAGTCCACCTTCGGGACCTCCCAGACAAAGTCATCACCCTCCAATCCACTCGGATGGGGTGAGCCGCTTAGCCTTCAGGCCTCTGAACGTTTAGTCCTGCACAGAAGAAGGGGATTCCACCACCTCTACTCCCATGGTACAATGGACAGTGTCCACCAATGCACCAATGGACTCCGTGGAAAAATAGTAGTGTCCAGATTCTCGTGTCTGGACAGAGGCAACAGCGGCAATATCCACGCCGTCCTCTAACGCTGAGCTCTGGCCAGCCTCCATGAGATCCACAGAGTCACAATCCTGGAGCTTCCTCTCTTACGGAGGGGAAGGCCCGGAAGCTGCAGAAAAACCCCGCAGTGCCGAGATAGAAGCCTGCACCTCTTCCCTAATGGATTGGAGCTCCTCAAGCAAGGATGGGGAGTCCATCCTGACAACCCTGTCAGTCATGGCCGACACCTTGTTGTAGGAAGAGGGAAATTTTGTGCCGCAGCCACATTATTGCTCCCTTTCACAGACGGCCCTTGTCTCCCTATAGACAAAAAGGGAAGAGAAGGGGGTCCCAGTGTGAGTGCACGGCTTAAACAACTCTACCCCTTGTGACCACCCCCAGAAACACTTACATGAGCTGGGGGAACGCTGGGCTCTGCAGAAGCAGAGGTGGAAGCCTATCACCCACCATGTTTCAGGGATCAGCCTTACCTGGGTGTAGCTTCCGGCGGGTACTTATCCAGAAGTACCGTGCCCCCAACGAGGAACACCTGTTCCCTCCCTCCTCCTGGTCACCGGCCGCGGGCAGTAGCGCGCGAAAGTCCTGCTGGGTTCCCTGGAGCCGCGCCCAGCCTGCCACAGCCCTTACAGGAGCCGCCGCCCGAAACCGGAAGTGCCATCCCGGAACCGGAAGTGCC
>JARQOC010000001.1:168785648-168958841 GCA_033576535.1 Allobates femoralis | reverse complement strand
TTTATGACATTTCTGAAAAGTTAAATTTTGTCTGGTCAGCTGAGCCATGAAGTGATGTGAACTTGCTGAAAATGGTTACTGTAAAATATTTCCATGGAGGTTTAGTGCTATTAGATTGTTTTAGTATAGACCAGTCCATTTCTCATCATCAAGCACAATATTAATTCTACAACATATATATTTTAGACAATTTTATGAGTTTAGCTTTGTGGCAACAGTTCGTAAAAGGTACCGTACGTTTTTGTTTTAACATGACTTGCCACACTGTAAAAAATGAACTCCAAAGAAACATTGATGAAATGGGGTCAAGGGAACGTTATTTGTCTGCACAGATCTCTGATCTCATCATTGATTCATATTAAGGATGACTTAGCACACTGAATTTGAGCCAGACTATTCCGTCCAATATCAATGCTTTCCATCACAAATGCTTTTCGATTAAATAAGCACAAATTCCCACAGACATACTACAAATCTTGAAAAATCTTTCAGTACGTCACTGTGATTGTAAGTGATTGATGACTGTGGTCGCATCTAGATGACGAATTTGTCATGTGATAATTGGTGTTAATACATTGAAGGAGGACATAAATTAGAATGGTCGTTATTACAGTAAAACTCTGATGTTATATCACAAAGCCCCTTGGTTGGAATGAGCAGCTGTTATTCAATACAAACAGATGGCATTGATACAGCAGGGTGATGGAGCAGAGTTGAAATAATTGTAACAAATAGAGATGAGGGAATAAAGTTGAGTGGAATTGAATTGTACGCAAATTGTACAAAAATCTGCATTCATCAAAATACGGATTATTTGTAATACACTTATGTTCAGATTTAGCTGACCGTTATTTTTCTAAACCATAAAAGGCCACCAAAATGTTAATAAAAAATTTACTCTACGCCAACTGTTTGGTTCTCTTGGCATCTTTGGATTGGCATCGGCAGTACTGAAATCCTTGTGGCTTTGGTTGCTACACCACAAAGTCTGTGCTTTCTGGGCCCAGGAGGGTTCAGCAACAGCAAAAGATGCAAAGTACGCTGTTGTCACACTGCACTAGAACCTTCTACTGCAACATCTGCTTTTTTCATCAAGCGTCTGTGTATTTACTCGGTGGGCGGTACTGAAGATGTCAGGACCAGAAGCTCTGGACAGTGCAGGCTCTATCCATTCACTAATGTTAGAGTGGCTGGCAACTGCAGTACTTTTCAGTCTGACAGAATAGGTGTTTTAACTGTCCAGCTGAAGTCATCAGTACCTTGATCAGCCTATTATAAAGCACCGCACCCTACTAAACCTGCCAACTTGCTGCTGAAAACCAACAAATATAATCTGGTGATTTCCTGGCTCAGTCCTGTCTGTTTTGACTCTTGTTATAATTGCTTCTGTGTTGAGATCAAGGGTCAGTAGGTGCTATCATCCGCTGGTCTTTAGAAAGACCACCCAGGGCTCATCCCATTGAACACCCATACTAATTTCCTGTGGCAAAACACTACTCAGACAACAGAGCGTGAAGGTACCATGCTCTTGTAATACTTTATTGGGTCATTAACAGTCAACAGCATATAGTGCAGTTCCCAGCAAGAACACAAGACTTTGCATCACACTTAAAAAATACAAAATAAAGTTCATCCATCCATTCAGCCAGGAGGTCAATGTCCAGGCAAAACATTGTAGTCAAAAACTTGGATCATCCCATCAATACTGGCAGGACAAACATGTCAGTGGAGGTGGCTAGTATGCTTCCTAATAGGAAGATGCCAAATGTTTATGCAAGCAGTTTTTGATGCAAATTACACATGTCTGGAATGGTGGCCAGAAAAAAGGTAAAGAAGTCTCAACTTCAATATCAACATAAGAAGTGTCAGCTCAAGGTTGCAACAAAGTATGGAAAGTGGACAGTAGAAGATTGGAAATGGGTGATTTGGAGATGAAAGTCAATAAACTGGGCTCTGTGGGTGCAAATGGGTCTGGAAGAAACATGGGAAATGGGGCTAATGCATCAAGAAATGGAAGGCACTGTCAAGTTTAGTTGAGGAAGCCTGATGAGATGCGGTTGTTTCCCAGCCAAAGGCGTTGGATACTTGACCATGATCGATGGTGATCTCAATGCTGAGCTATTTTTGAGTATCCTACAAGATGAATTACTTGGTACACTTCAGTATTAAGAGTAGATTGTGTTTCAACTGAAGAGCTACTTAAAGCATACAGCAAGATTGGTGAAGAAATGGTTCAATGAAAATTAAGTAGAGGTCCTGAATTGGTCTCCACTGTCCTCAAACCTTCACTGAATTAAACACTTTTGGGTAGAGGTGAAGTAAAAGCTGTATACATACCCAAATGAGTCAACCAGTATGCCCCAACATTTGGAATGTGTACCTGGGATTAGATTTCAGTTGAGACATGCTTGAATCTGATTGAGAGCATGCCCAGAAGAATGCATACAGTGTTGAAAACTAAAGGTGGATTTGAAAAATACCAACCAAATAATAAAAATTAAAAAATTTTAAGGAGCAAAACAGTAACAATGCAGTGACATGACAGAAATCTGCACAACTAATAATATGCTAAATAATTGCAAGTCAAATTTAAATTTGTGATAGCCAAGAAGATCATCTATAAAATGGAAGTGGTCTCACACTCAAAGCTGCACTGGATGGTGAGATATGGAGTCTGAAAGTCAAATGTTCAAAATAATGTTACCCTTCAATTCCTTATTCCGCCCACCTGCTCCCCCTCCCTCTCCCCTTATCTCTGCAGAAGACTTTGCCTCTTTCTTCAAAGAAAAGATTGACAGAATCAGAGACAGCTTTGATCCACTGTCCCCACAGCCTCCCCTTTCACCTATACTGTCCTCTCCTTCCATCAACTGCAGACCAGCTCCCCTCCCTCCTGTCAAAATCACACCTCACCACAAGCGCCCACAACCCGCTCCCATCCCACCTCATTTCCAACCTCACCTCCGTTATCATCCCAGCCCTAACTCATCTTTTCAACCTATCACTTACCACTGGCACCTTCCCCTCAGCCTTCAAACACGCCTTGATCACACCCATCCTCAAAAAACCGTCCCTCGACCCCACAACTGTCTCCAACTACCGCCCTATATCTCTTCTCCCTTTCGCCTCTAAACTACTTGAACAGCATGTCCACTCTGAGCTGTCCTCTCACCCCTCCTCCTGCTCCCTCTTTGGCCGCCTGCAATCTGGCTTCCGACCCCTCCACTCCACTGAAACAGCCCTGACCAAAGTCACCAGCGACCTACTGACTGCCAAAAGCAAGCGCCACTACTCTGTTCTCCTCCTCCTCGACCTGTCCGCCACCTTCGACACTATTGACCACTCCCTTCTACTTCAGATCCTAGAATCTCTTGGCATCACGGAACTTGCCCTCTCTTGGATCTCCTCATACTTAACGGACCGGACCTTCGGCATCACCCACTCCCACACATCCTCCTTGCCCTATTCCCTATCTGTCCGGGTCCCCCAGGGCTGGGTTCTTGGACCGTTACTGTTCTCAATCTACACTCTCGGCCTAGGGCAACTCATTGAGTCCCATGGCCTCCTGTACCACCTCTACGCCGACGACACCCAAATCTACATGTCTGGTCCTGACATCGCCTCCCTTCTATCCAAAATTATACACTGTTTATCCGCCATCTCATCCTTCTTCTCTGCTCACTTCCTTAAGCTGAACATGGACAAAACCGAGTTCGTAGTCTTCCCCCCAAGACGCTGTCACTGTCTGACCTATCCATTGTCGTCAACGACTGCTCTCTCTCCCCAGTCCCCCACGCCAAGTGCCTCGGGGTTATCCTTGACGCTTACCTCATCTTCAAGCCCCACATCCAGGCCCTCGCCACCTCCTGCCGACTCCAGCTCAAAAACATCTATAGGATCCGCACTTTCCTTGACCACGACACTGCTAAAACCCATATTCACACTCTCTTCATCTCTCGCCTTGACTACTGCAACCACCTGCTCACCGGCCTCCCCAATACCTCCCTTGCACCTCTCCAATCTATCCTGAACTCCGCTGCCTGTCTAATCCATCTGTCCCCCCGCTACTCCCCTGTCTCCCCCCCTCGGCCAAGCCCTTCACTGGCTCCCTACTTCCCAGAGATCCCGGTTTAAAACATTAACCATGACATACAAAGCCGTTCACAACCTGTCCCCTCCATACACCTCTGACATGGTTTCCCGATACCTACCCTCACGCAACCTGCGATCCTCCCAAGAGCTCCTCCTCTACTCCCGCCTCATCTCCTCTTCGCACAACCGCATACAGGATTTCTCCCGTGCTTCACCCATACTCTGGAACTCACTGTCCCAACACATCAGACATTCTCCTACCCTGGGAACCTTCAAAAGAAGCCTGAAGACCCACCTGTTCCGCAAAGCCTACCACCTGCAATAAGACCCGGTCCACCACACCGCCTTACGACTGGAATTTCCCCCTCCCACTGTATCCCCACCCGCCCCTTGTAGACTGTGAGCCCTCGCGGACAGGATTTCTCCCCTCTTGTATCTGTACGACCAAATTGTCCACACTTATTGTTACTTGTATTGTTACTATGTTACTTATCCTAGTCTACCCTTTTAGCATGTAAAGCGCCATGGAATATAATGGCGCTATATAAATAAATAATAATAATAATAATAATAATAATAATAAAACCATAGGAAAAATATGTGTTTTGCAACAATTTACATACAGAAACACACCATTGATTTTATATGATGCTTTTTTCTAAAGTGGTAAAAACACTTGAAGAATAAATATGAAATGTTCACTGAAAGCAGAATAAGCTCTACTTTTGTTGCACGCAAATTTGAACTGCTTTGGATTTTGGAATAGAATCTTTGTGAAAACTACATGAAAAACTTCATGTGAATATACCCTTTCACAAATCCTCTCTATTATAAGCAGATCACAATGTATCTTATTGATAGGACCTTCAACAACAGTCGATCTAGTATATTAAAGGGACTATCATTCCTTGGCATCACCGAGACCTGGCTCACCCCCTCCGGCACGGCCTCCCCTGCTGCACTATCGTACGGCGGCCTCAGCCTGTCCCACCCCCCCGTCCCTCTGGCAAACACGGCGGTGGTGTCGGCATACTCTTGTCCAACTCCTGCACCTTCAGCCCTATTCCCCCACCCCCCTCCGTCGCTGCCCCCTCCTTCGAAGCCCACTCGGTCCGAATTTTTTTCACCCTGCAACCTCCAGCTTGCCATCATCTACCACGCCCCTGGACCCATCGCCTC
This sequence comes from Allobates femoralis, assembly GCA_033576535.1. Taxonomy (NCBI): domain Eukaryota; kingdom Metazoa; phylum Chordata; class Amphibia; order Anura; family Aromobatidae; genus Allobates; species Allobates femoralis. The sequence goes on along the minus strand of JARQOC010000001.1, from coordinate 168,953,570 downwards.
CTTCCTTGACCACTTCACCATCTGGCTACTTCACTTCCTCTCTGCTGACATCCCCACCATCATCATGGGTGACTTCAATATCCCCATTGACACTCCCCGCTCAGCCGCCTTCAACCTTCTTTCCCTGACCACTTCCCTAGGGCTCTCCCAATGGTCCTCCTCTCCCACCCACGAACAAGGCCACACGCTTGACCTCATCTTTACCGCCCTCTGCTCCCTCTCCAACCTCACAACCTCGGAACTCCCCTATCTGACCACCATCTCTTGACCTTCTCCGCCCTCTCTTCCCCTGCCACGCTACCCCCTCCCTGCAACCTTGATCACCCTCGCCGAAACCTAAGAGATCTTGATCTTCCTTTATTCTGCGAATCCCTCCTCCCTCTCACGGACATACCCTCCGCTGGTGACATAGACACTGCCACCACCCTATACAACACCACAATAACGAACGCCCTTGACCTAGCCGCCCCTCTCACATTCCACGCTCCACGCACTAACAGGCAACCCTGGCATACGACCCTCACTAAAAACCTAAGACGGGAGTCCAGGGTCGCCGAGAGGAGATGGAAAAAGTCCCGCACCTCCGAGCACTTTGCTCTGTTCAAACAATCCCTCACTGACTTCAAGATGGCACTTGCTACTGCCAAGCAAGCCTTCTTCTCATCCCTAATAAGCTCTCTGTCCCGCAACCCCAAACAGCTCTTCAAAACTTTCAACTCCTTACTCTGCCCGCCCACTCCTCCCGCCTCTCCCCTAATCTCCACTGAAGACTTTGCGACCTTCTTCAAGGAGAAGATCGACAAGATCAGAAACAGCTTTGACCCACTTTCCCCACAACTCCCCCTCTCATCTACACTGCCCTCCTCCTCCATTAGCCACTTCCCCCCCATAACTGAAGACCAACTCTCCTCCCTCCTGTCGAAATCACACCTCACCACCAGCGCCCATGACCCCCTCCCATCCCACCTCATTCCCAAACACACCTCCATTTTCATCCCAGCCCTCACCCAGCTCTTCAACCTATCACTTACCACTGGCGCCTTCCCCTCGGCCTTCAAACACGCCCTAATCACGCCCATCCTTAAAAAAACCTCCCTCGACCCTACCTCTGTCGCCAACTATCGCCCCATATCTCTTTCTCCCATTCGCCTCTAAGCTACTCGAACAGCACATCCACTCTGAACTGTCCTCTCACCTCTCCTCCTGCTCCCACTTCGACCGTCCACAGTCCGGCTTCCGACCCCTCCACTCCACCGAAACAGCCCTGACCAAAGTCACCAACGACCTACTTGCCGTCAAGAACAAACGCCACTACTCCATCCTCCTCCTCCTCGACCTGTCCGCCGCCTTCGACACGGTTGACCACTCCCTTCTTCTCCGGATCCTGGAATCCCTCGGCATCACCCACCTTGCCCTCTCTTGGATCTCCTCATACCTAGCAGACCGGACCTTCAGTGTCTCCCACTCCCACGCCTCCTCCTCGCCCTACCCCTTTTCTGTCGGAGTCCCCCAAGGTTCGGTCCTGGGACCACTACTTTTCTCCATATACACTCTCGGCCTAGGGCAACTCATTGAGTCCCACGGCCTCAAGTACCACCTCTATGCCGACGACACCCAAATCTACTTGTCCGGCCCTGACATCACCTCCCTACTCTCCAAAATCCCACAATGCCTTTCTGCCATCTCATCCTTTTTCTCTGCTCGCTTCCTTAAACTCAACATGGACAAAACTGAATTCATAGTCTTCCCCCAAGAAATTCTCCCCCACTTCCCAACCTATCCATCTGTGTAAATGACTGTGCCCTCTCCCCAGTCTCCCAAGCCAAGTGCCTCGGGGTAATCCTTGACTCCTCCCTATCCTTCAAGCCCCACATCGAAGCCATCTCCACATCCCTCCGGCTCCAGCTTAGAAACATCTCACGGATCCGCTCCTTCCTTAAACACGACACCGCTACAACACTTATTCATGCTGTCATCATCTCCCGCCTTGACTACTGCAACCTCCTTCTCACTGGCCTCCCATCCAACTCCCTCACACCTCTCCCATCTATCCTCAATTCCGCTGCCCGACTAATCCATCTTTCCCCCCGCTACTCCCCTGTCTCCCCCTCTGCTAAGCCCTTCACTGGCTCTCCGCCTCCAAGAGATCCCAGTTCAAAACACTAACCATGGCATACAAAGCGATACACAACCTGTCCCCACCATACATCTCCGCCCTGGTCTCCCAATACCTACCCTCACGCAACCTCCGTTCCTCCCAAGAACTCCTCCGCTGCTCCCCCCTCATCTCCTCCTCGCACAACCGCGTTCAGGACTTCGCCCGGGCATCTGCCTTACTCTGGAACTCCCTGCCCCAACACGTCAGACACTCTCCGACCCTGAGAAGCTTCAAGTGTCACCTGAAGACTCACCTATTCCGTCAAGCCTACAACCTGCCATGAGACCCAGGCGACCGTCCTGTAACTGACACTCCCCCAGCCTACTGTATCCCCACCCGCCCCTCGTAGACTGTGAGCCCTTGTGGACAGGGTCCCCTCCCCTCCTGTACCTATATGTCCTGATTGTCTAGAGTTATTGTAATTGTGCTTGTCTCCCCTATCCTCATGTGAAGCGCCATGGAACCTAATGATGCTATATAAATAAATAATAATAATAATAACTGACCACCAGGATTTAGTGCTATGCAGCAGGTGATTGACGTGAGCAGGATGGCATCTCAAATTTTTTTTTATTACTCCCCTGTGGGCTTGACTTTTAGCTGTAAGCTGAACCCCCTCCCCTTTCATCAAGGTAAAATGAAAGGCTGGATGAGAGGAAGGGTGGGTTTGGCGTACAGCAGAAAGACAAGCCCACAGGGGAGTAATAAAAAAAAATAGTGATGTCATGCTGCACATGTCAATCACCTGCTCTATAGCACTAAATTCTGGTGGTTGGTTCCCTTTAACACTTAACTTTATGTGGAACATGAGGAAAGAATACCCTGATTTCTCAACTATACTGTACTAATTGGTTACAGTTCAAACCTTTATGAAGTTGTCTGTTTAACTGAAATCTTCACCTACCCAAATTATTTAAAACATATAATTATCACAGTTTAAAAATACAAGAGAATTTCACATGAATGACAGTAGGAATAATTACACAAAATAGAGACTGGCAGGAACAGATGTTAAAAACATTATGTTCTTGCTAAAGGTTTATTATACCATGCTATGCAAATATACATCTGCTCTCCATCAGAAATATGGTCACCTGAAAGAACAGGCTTGAAGTGGTTTAAAATAAATGTTTGTCATTTTCTCTTCAAGACATGAATGAAAAAATATGTATATTTTATCCACATCCACAATATATATTTTTAGCCATATTACTTGCTCAATATTAAACAATACAATTTATTAATAATAATACTAATAAATATAATAATACTAATAATAATAATAATAATTTTATCCCATTTTTTTCACGCTCCACAAGAGTCATGATCTTTAACGTGGCTCCTCTGGAAAACTGATTGCCCTATCCTGGTAGCCAACCACCAATCTCTTCCCATCTGCTGAAAATGACAGTGAGACATATGATAAGGTAAAATATGTTTGTACCGTGTTAGCCAGTAGATAAAAAATATGTATTGGAATCTGAGAGTCCTCAGGGGTTGATATCTTTTAATGGCTAACTGAAAAGATGGTAAGAAAAAGCAAAGCAAGCTTTCGAGACAGCTCAGGTCTCTTCTTCAGGCTAAATAATGACACACTCTTAGCAAACACATATATATATACATATGCAGGGCTGATTAAGCAGGGCATAGTGGTCTGTGTTGGGAGAGGGTAGATGAAAATCATCTGACCAATAAAAACCAGAGTTCCTAGATAACACGTGTTTATTGTTCTTCGACTAGTGGTCCAAGAATTGAAATTTCCTTAATTGATGTAAAAAGACATAAATCCATTGCTCTGAGTGCGTTAAAGGTCAACATTAGTTTATATTCCCAGACTTTTCTGTTTCTTTGAGAATGAATCTAAAAGAAAATCTTTCGGAGGGGGGTGCAGAGGTAGAGTGGGGGTGAATCAGCAGGTTTTCATGGGTCCACGGAAAGTTGCAGCAAAGCCAGGAGCTTTGGGGGCGGTCACGCAAGCGCCCGGTGGGCACCACCATTTTTATGTCACAGCATGCATTGCCAAGCTGCAATACATGCTCCAGTGTCTGGACTTCAAGAAAATGACTGCAGATCATGATCTGCGCATGTGCCGCCTCCACGGCCATATTCTTGAAGTCAAGATACTAGAGCATTGCAGCCCAGCAATGCACGCTCTGACTTAATAATGGCGATCCCCACCTGGCACTGCTGTGACCCCCTCCTGCAGCTCCTGGCTTTGCCCCAACCCTCCGTGGACCCGAGAAAGCCGGCTAATGCTCCCCCGCTTCAACTCTGCACCCCGCCTTCGAAAGATTTTCTTTTAGATTCAGATTTTAAGATGCAGCCCCATTTTCCTGCCAATTTGGGGGATATAAAGGTGCGTCTCATAATCTGAAAAATATGGTATATGGCTTAGAGCATATTGGATGCAGTTGAGTTGTATGTTTGGGCATTGGGAGTAGAAAAGAGAAAATACATTTGAGTGGAATTAAATTCTTGAGTTTTACAAAAATCTACATTCACGAAAATGCAGATGTTTTGTAATTCCCTTCTGCACAATTCAGCCAAATGGCAGCTGCCATTTTTCTCAACCATTATGGACCAACAAAAAGTAAAAAAGAAAATTTATATTCTCATGTCACCAGTCACCTGTTTGGCCTGTCCGCTACTCACCAACACCTGTCTGTTTATCGCCACATCTTCTCATTTTTACTGTGTGTGTTAAAACATTCTGTCGTTTCACACTATGCCAGACTTCTGGTTCTCATGGCACTCAGTTGAGTTTAGGTTAGGTCTGTGGGAGGTCAAGGAGCATGTCGTGACACTATTCACTTCCTGATTGACTGCACAAAGCCCTCACAGATGCCATGACACTCAGGAGTGTAGCACTGTGCGAGGCAAGAGGACCACAGATTTCAATATGCAAAAATATAAAGAATTAAGTAGCACTCACTATCCTAAAATGTATCCCTTATCGAGTCCTTTAAAACATAGACAGAGAATGGGATGCATGTAGGACGATGTTCGTTTCACATCTACATATGCTTCAACGGGTCATACTGAAGCACAAGTAGACATGAAACAGTGCAAGCTTGGGTCACCATAAGTAGGCATTTAGGTGGTGCCAGAAAAAATTCATTTTGATTTAAGTACGTCAAAAGATTTCAATATGACTGGTGGGAGACTAAAAGTGGCAGCAAAGATCTTGCGCATGGTGATGAGTAGTAGAGGGGTTGAAGAGGTGAATGGAGGATGAGTGTACGGATTCTTCTTATTTTTCACATAGCATGTTTATTATGCTCTGGGGTCTGGATAGATCCCAAAGTATAATAAGGGACATTGAATTTACAGATTTAAACTTCTCCACAATAAAATAATGAAATAATTGTAGGGATATCATTTCTGATCATGTACTATCCACAGGATGAATACAGTGTGAATAGCATTAACTTTATAATGCATATATAAAATGTATACTGTGGTAAAGCTATTCAGCTTCATTTAAAAAAAATTGAATGAAAGAAAACATATAGATATCGTGCTTGTACATTAACTTCCCCATACAATTTTCCTTTAAGCATTTATTATTCTGCACAGCCCGGTTGTCATTTAATCTTATGTTTTAATGAAAATTTCTAATTAGTTCCATTTGTGGTGCATGGTTTCCAGTGCAACAAGATGAAGATTATACGCAGTAAATAAAATATGACTGCCAGACAGCTCTGCCGTTGAACTACCCTAGCAAAATATATCACATTTTCTAATTTATAACACGCTAAACTGTAAAACTTATTAGAAGACCAGTAAAAATGTAAATGTGTAATAGCAAAATTATAAAAAAAGCAAAGACTTAAATTTTCTATTAGCACATTTAAGCACAGGCAGTAGGCTTAAGGAGGGAATATTGATGGTCTTATTTGCATAGTGGCAATGGATTTCTTAGAAGTGCAATATACTATGAACTATGCGAGTGATTAACTGGCTATAGAATGCTAAGCTGATGTCAAAGTGGCATATTTTTATTTCAATATTAGCCTTCTTTTCATATTTCTGTTAGTCTTCATAGCTCAACTATTTGTTATATTTAATCTCAGAACTTACTAAACACATTTTTAAAGAAATCTAAAGAAAATCTATAATGCGTCTATTTCCCTCGAAGTACCAGAGATCCATGGTTTAAATACAGACTAGCTATTGGCAATTGGAATTAAATTGTATGCAAAAATTTTCAATGCTCTATTAACGGCGGTTTACTTAAATGATATTTATTTAGCCCATAAATTGCCAAAGTTTAAAAAAACAGAGATTCACTCTAACCTCTGATTTACCTCCGACTGTCTGCCTAATAATTGTTTGCAGGCTGCAATAGTATTGTCAAAATGTGACAGAAATCACTGCTGCAACTAGCTCTATGGCTTGGAAGTCTATAAACAAAACATTTTTTTAAACTCCCTTTAAACCTTTGTTGGGAACATTAGACCTTGGATTGTCTTAAAGGGGATTAGTTGCTTCTGGGCAAGGATCATTTATTGAACCACTGTCTCAGTATTTGGATTAGAACTTACCACTCTTTCCAGTGTAATTTTCCGCGGATGTTAAGGCCTTCATGTAGATACTAAACTCTTCCACTTCATTAAATCGAGCAAATCGCCAACCATTGATGTAGAAAGCTTTTTATACTAGGATTCAATGTTCAAATAAATTATGTGCTCTTGACAAACTGCTTCACAGCAGTGGAAAACAAGAGGAATACATAACATTTACAGCTATGATGCTGGCTATCGTCAATTCTCACGACAAACTGTGATACAAAGGAGTCTGGAAGTCCAGGGGCAAGACTGGAGTAAACAAGTCACCATCAAGGGTAAAATTGTAGCAGAAAAGCAACACCACTATTCAGCACCAATGCCTAATAATGCCTTCTGTTTCTACTACCTGGGAGTGACATATGTTAGGCTAGGGTCACACTTGCGTCAGCCCTTATAGCTGACGCAAGCGCTAACAACTTAGAAATTTAGAAATGCGGTTACTGAATCTTTAGAGCTTGCAATATCGTGATACAGACACTTTTTGAGTACAACTTCGCAAACCAAAGAGGAGAGATTCTCTGAATGTTTATTTGCCCTCTGGTATAGCCTATTTTACCAAAGCAAGTTGCCACCACAATTAATCAGCTGTTGCCCTTAGCAACGTCCCCCAAAGTTTCCAGTTAGCTCAAATTGAGCCATGTAGTCTGGCATAAGATAATAAGAGCAATGTCTTGCAGTGAAAATAGTACCCTGATGAAGAAGGCCACCAGTCTTTGAAACATGTTGGATAACGCTGAACCATTGTCATATTGCTGGTGCCGCTAGCTACGCTAAGCTCCGACCACTCCCATCACCTGCCCGCACGAACAGACAGTAACGTCACGTCCTCCCGACAGCACACTGAGCACGTGTCACTGTGCGACAGCTGGCCAGGGCACACAGCTGTAAGCATTCTCCAAAGTACAATAGATGGCATTAACAGGCAGAGGCACCATGGGAGTTCGGAGGGACAGACCCAGTGGTGTAACTAGAGTCTGGCGGGCCCCGGTGCTAAACATAGACCTGGGCTCCACCCGCATGTTGCTCAAATGTATGGGCCTCATGTAATGTTCTAAATCCTTTAAAGACTCACAAATTGACCCCTCTCCCCTTCATTATGTATTAATGTCCCTCCTTCTGCTATATATGGTCCTCCTCCTGGAAGATGGAGCTTATCGTGGTATATATGTCCCCCATTCTGGTTTATGTGGTCGGCCTCCTCCCGTCACCATAGTCGTCCAATTATTACAATGCATCCCCCTATTCCTCCATATATTACAATGTATCCCTCTATGTATTATAATGCATTCCATAGTCCTCCATTCATAAGGTAGACACTATAGTCATTCAATGTTATAATGAATCCCCATTATTCTCCATATCGTATACTGTAGCCTCACCATCAACAGCATTGGAAATGCAAAAAGGGTCTGGGACTGGCAGTCACAACACTAGCTGGTGGATCAACAGTTCAATCCCAAATCTGTCATACAGCTCTTAAATTGCAATAGCTGTATTGTACACTACTGGCTTTGTGGGGGAAATGTGAAAATGGGCTCTGTGGCGGCACTCTTACAATTTTGGTTTCGTGGGGGAACTTTAAAACCAGTCTCTGTGGGGACAATCTTAAATTTAAAATTTTAATTATTTACTTCCTATATAGCCATAATTGATAACATGACATAACCTCTTTAAGTAATTACAGAACCAAATAAAAAAAAAAGTCCGGATGAATCCAATTAACAGAAACATTCACCAGTACGCTCATCCCTATTCTTAACCACTGACCAAAACTCCTCCCATCTTAGCGGAAGGCCTAAAATGTATGGACCAAAGTGGAAAAACTGGTTATTCCTGTTTTCATCAAATGACCAATAGCATCAAAGAAGTTCCAACCCTGGACCTACTGTTTCAATACTCTGCAGATGTACACCCATGAGGGCACAGAGCTCTTCCCCGCTGTGGTGCTTTAAAATAATTAAATAAATAAATAATAAGCTAAAATTTTATGAAAGCTAGATTCTAAATAGCAGCTGTTCCAGAATCATGTAATCCTGTAGGACATCATATTTCAGCAGTTTTATTTATCTCTGTTTCAGAGTTTTGTATTTTATTTTCTTTGTCTAAGAATTGTGAAATGAACTCTAACTGAAGGCATCAGGCTGTTGTTGCCCAGTGTGAAAATACATCACAGTCTTTGCCACCTGCTCGCAGACCTGCCACTGCAACAAGGTTAAATGATATTGACATTTAGTTAAAGCTGTCAGAACATGGAAAATAACGCTCCCAGAGTAGATTGCATGCTAATAGGTTTTTTTAAATCTCTGAAATAAAAGAATGAAAGTAGTTTATGTTTTCATATCTCTGATCTATAACATCTTTCTTTTCTTTAATAATTTGCAAATGTTTATGCAAAAGTGCACATGTTCAGCCAATCCACAATTCAAATCAATTGTGAGGCAGCATAATGGTTCTGTACATTATGTATATCTTGCATAACACAGCACCCCTACACTCCCTCATACGTAAAATGCGTCCTTTAGGCTAGTGTCAGACCTGCGTCTGTCCTGAGCCTGAGGGTCCCTTAAAAAACTTAGAAATTCTCAGGCTGAGTGCATAGCGTTACTGACATGTAACACTATGCGCCACCTGTCTATGTATCCCTAAGGCAACCTGAAGCTTCGCGCCGCTGGCAGCTCCACACACAAGCCCCGGATTTTGCAGAGCGCACAGGAAAACACTGCAAACCGAGTTTCCTGTGCGTCCTGCAATAGCGCATATCCGGGGCTTGTGTGCTGAGCTGCCAGCAGGGCGAAGCTACAGGTTGCCTTAGGGATACATAGACAGGCGGCGCATAGTGTTACATGATGCTGTGCACTTAGCCTTAGAATTTCTAAGTTTTTGATGGAATCTTCAGGCTCAGGGCAGACGCAGGTCTGACCCTAGCCTCCGTTGTCTTTTTTTGAGTCATTATTAAACATTTAATTTAGTTAAAGTACTGTTTCCATAAAAAATACAAGTTCTATACAGGTTTCAGAGATTAGGCCATACCAAACTTAAGAGTGACACCCCATCTTCTGTTGGGGTCTTTCTGAGTTTGGTTAGTAAATTGGTGAGCCTGTCATGTGGGGTACACACTCGTGTAGTGCTGGACCTGCCCGCCATACTTGGCGTAACTAATAGGCTACTGTTCAGACACGGTGCATATAGTCATGCAGTGTTAACTGGCCCACTGCACCTAATAGGCTGCTGTTAAGATACTATGTATGTGTCTCACTTAGGCTAGGGTCAGACTTGTGTCATGCATTTAATAAATGCATGCGCTATTTTCATGTGCAAATCTTGAAAAACGCATACGTTAAAAAACCCATAGGCTCCATTGCAAAAGACACAATGCAAAAGAGCAATGCGTTTGACGCTATGCATTTTTGCAAGTGCACCAAAAAACACGGTCTGCAGTATGGTAACATATATGTACCATGCGTTAACTCATGCATTAACGCATGCACTAAAAATGAAAAAACATGCCATGAAAATGGCAATGGGAAAAGCAGGATCCATTAATGCATCCTTCTAATGGATGCAAGCTTCCAAATGTGACCCTAGCCTTATCTATATGACAGACTCCCTACGCAGCTTTATTAGAGTGCATTATGTAAGCAGCTGCTCCCCTCTATTGAAAGGTTGTGAGCGGTTGCTCCATATGCATGATTCACCAGCACTAGTCCCAGCTCCTACTCGGGGAAATTCCTTGCACCCAGCTTGTGCATTCCAGGATTAGATTGGCCATTGGTGATTCCTTTATACAAGTGTATTGTAAAAAAAGATAAGGAAACTTTTTTTGGTTTAGCTATTGCGAGTGTAGACAAGGACTTGCAAAATTGAGGACCCTTGACAATTTGGGTTGCAGGCTTCCATATTTTGGCCAAAATACCAACTAATACCTCACATTTTCATGCACATTTTATCATTTTTGCAGGGTGTATTGGAGCTCTCTGGGTTTGGTTAGTATATTTGTTGAGTCTGTTATCTAGGGTATACACTCGTGTAGTGTTTAACCTTCCCAACATACTCGGCATAAATAATTGGCCACTGTTCAGACATGGTGCATATAGTCATGCAGTGATAACTGGCCCACCGCACCTGGTGCAACTAATAGGCTGCTGTCCAGACACTTCATTAGAGTGCATTATGTGAGCAGCTTCTCACCTCTATTAAAAGCTTGTTAGCGTTTGGTGCATCTGCATAATTCACCAGTGCTGCCCCCAGCTCCTACTTGTGGTAGTTCCTTGCATCCAGCTTGTGTATTGCAGGATTAGATTGGCCATTGGTGATTCCTGTGTTTAGCTTCACACAGCCTGCTCACATAGCACATGCTTCTTCATCATACTAAGCTCTAAGGCTGGCTTCACACCTCGGTTTGTTCCTGTCTGTGGGGATCCTGTTTTTGCAGGACCACATGGAGAGGAATGGACAGGAATGGATTTGCTGAACTGGATGGCAACTATGACACCGGATCCTGATTTTTGCAGGATTCCTTTTTGTGAGGAGGGCTGGGAGGAGCTGTAGTTCCTGAGTAAGCAATGTAGGGGAAAGGGGGGAGAGGCGAGACAGAGAGATACAGAACAACAAAGGGTTAACTCAGACAGCAATGCAAGAGGGTTAAAACATAGATGGGGTAATAAAGGGTTAATACAGAGATAGGGAGAAAAGCAGGGAATCAAAGAGTTAATTGCTGGGACTGAATGGGTTAAAAGAAGCAGAGCAGCAGGAGGGGGAAGAGATATGCAGATGCTGTCTGTGCTGTTCTAGGGTGGCTTGCAGATAGAAGGGGGGAGGCACAGGCTTGAATAGGACAGTACAGGGCTGGGAGTGAGGGAGCAGCCAGGCATCAGAGTGTTAAAATTTCCTTCTGAGCATGCTGAGTTCGCTAAACCGGAATCATTTCCTGGATCCATTTTTTTTACAGGATCTGGCTCCATAGACCACCATATTATGAAATAATTGGTCCGGTTTTTTCACCAGAGCCCAAAATCGTTGCTGTCTCCAATTTTGAGGACAGTAAAAAACAGGACACAAACGGATCCTGAACTGAATACACAAAACCAGATGGTTTTATGACCAATCCGGCACCATAGGGATACATCGGAGGCAAAAACTGATCCTGTTATGTCCTTTTCAAAATGGACAGAATAGGATGCCAAAAAACGTGGTGTGAAGCCAGCCTAACTGAGAGACACACCATGTTCTGTTCTGCAGGATGAAATGCCCTTTCCTGGATATGGGTTAGTTAAAAGACCTGGAGTGAAGAAAGAATCCATCCCTCTTCTATTCCTACAGATTCCTCAAAATAAAAGCCCTAAAGGGCCTGTCACACGCGTCAATATCGCCTGCACGATATCGGCTGCACGTGACGTTGCAGCGATATTGACGCGTGTGACATACTGCATCAACCAGCGATAAATCGCTGGTTGATGATCGCCAGGTTTTAGAACCTGCTCTAAAACCTGGCGATTGTCGCCCGGTGGACACGCAGCATCGCTGCGTGTGACACCGGGAGTAGCGATATTCCAGCTCCCAGCGCCTCTCACAAGCGCTGGGAGCTGGTAACTAAGGTAAACTGCGGGTATCTAGGCAGCGCGCGCTGCCTAGATACCCGACGTGTACCTTAGTTACCAGCCTCCTCCGCTCACCGGCTGGTATCTAAGGTACACAGCGGGTAACTAGGGTCCCTAGTTACCCGCTGTGTACCTTAGATACCAGCCGGTGAGCGGAGGAGGCTGGTAACTAAGGTACACGTCGAGTATCTAGGCAGCGCGCGCTGCCTAGATACCCGCAGTTTACCTTGGAGACCAGCCTGCTCCCGCTTCCAGCAGGCTGGCAGCGGGAGCAGGACATCATGGAAACGATATTTAAATCGTTTCCACGATGTTTCTGGTCAATTGATCGCTGGTGAGTCTGCCTGTGTGACAGCTCACCAGCGATCAGCCGTCAATGTCGTCAGCGATCATCTCACTGACGACATTGACGCGTGTGACAGGCCCTTAAGGCTAGGGTCACACATAAGCCCTTGGTCCGTTTTTGGCTTCATTTTTGGCATTTTTTTTTTCTAAGTCCAAAAACTGATAGAAAAAACGGATTGGATGTAATAAACACCCTGTCCGTTTTTTTCTGCACTTAAAAACATTGCTCTGTCCGTTTTTGAGCCAAAAACGTTGCTAGCAACATTTTTGGGGTCCGTTTTTCCAAAAAAAAAAAAATTTTTTAACATGGGCCCTATGGAAAAACGGATCCGTTTTTTTTGGGGTGCCTTAAAAAAATGGATCCGTTTTTTTGAGAATTTTGGTCAAAAAATGACTAAAGCCCCGGTCTCACATAACGATGTGTCAGCGATGCCGACAACGATCAGCATCGTTGATGCATCGTTGACACATCGTTATCAGGTCGCTGGTGAGCTGTCACACTGACAGACTTCACCAGCGACCTCTGGGCAGCCAGATCGTTGGTACCCAGCGTCCGCTCGTTCCCTGCATCCTGGGAGCGGACGGACGCTGGTAACCATGGTAACAGCGGGTCTCTCCTGCACTTAGAGACCCGCTTGTTTACCATGGTTACCGGCACCCGCCCGCTTCTGAGTTGCGGGGAGCGAGCGGGTGCCGACCTCTCCTATCCTGTCCCTCACTATTCTCATCTCTCCCTGCTATTTCCCTGTTCCCTACTCTATCCCCTATCCTAAACCTAATCCTATCCCTCTCCTTGTTCTAAATAAAGAAATCCCCCCCCGAGGCTCACCGGCATCAGAGGCTCCCATACCGGCATCTCTGTAATGGAGATCTCAGGGGTAAAGGACCTATGATGAGGTCAGTATCATGTGACCGGCCTATACTGTACAGTATAGGCCGGTCACATGACTGTGACCTCATTACAGGTCCTTTACCCCTGAGATCTCCATTACAGAGATGCCGGTATGGGAGCCTCTGATGCCGGTGAGCCTCGGGGGGGGGGATTTCTTTATTTAGAACAAGGAGAGGGATAGGATTAGGGTTTAGGATAGGGGATAGAGTAGGGAACAGGGAAATAGCAGGGAGAGATGAGAATAGTGAGGGACAGGATAGGAGAGGATGCACCCGCTCGCTCCCCGCAACCCGGAAGCGGGCGGGTGCCGGTAACCATGGTAAACAAGCGGGTCTCTAAGCCCGCTTGTCACCCTGGATGTCATGTTACAGCGCTGCTGTGCGGCGCTGTGACATGGCGGGGGATCCTGACAGGTCGCTGATCGCTGCCCCCGCCGGTCACACACACCGATGTGTGGTGACCAGCGGGGGGGCCAACGACCAAAAAATGGTCAGGAGCCCTGTGCAACGATCAGCGACCTCACAGCAGGGGCCTGATCGCTGCTATCAGTCACACGCAACGATATCGGTAAGGATATCGTTCCTACGTCACAAATAGGATGATATCGTTACCGATATCGTTATGTGAGACCTAGGCTTTAGTCCAAACACGTTCAGGGGTGCAGGAGGCTCAAAAAGCACCCAAAAAAAATCGGATTGCTCATGGAAATCACTTCCAAAAACGGATTTCTATGTGTGACCCCAGCCTTAGAGGGATTCTGAACACATTCTGGGGGACACATAGCGCCCTTCATATATAACACAGGTCACTGGCTCCCAACGTAGATGTAACCTAAATGTTTGAGTGTTATGGTGCACTATGGGCCCCACTTTGTCTAAAACCATCCTTGCCCATAACTTGTGGTTTATTCGACCTGTTCCTCCATGGTCAGACACATACATTAAACAAGGGCACATTTATACAATATCTTGAGACAGGAACAAATTTTTTAACACATGCAATTGTGGAACTTATTTTTATTGTAAGATTTATTGAATAAAATGTACAATTATTAGTGGCACATCCCCTTTTAAGGATAAAAAGGTCTCTATAGTCGAACTTCTATGATACAATGGTTGTTCATTGGTACTTGTAGTACTCCAGTGCAGCTTAACCAAAAATGTCCCAATTATTATCTCGATATTCTTAGAGATAAGTAACGTCTAATACCATAGTGCAGCGACCTCATGCTTGAAAAATCCAAAAATCAGTCCTAATATTATTTTCAAAGCATGTCTATTTATTTAATATTAGCTGTGAGCCCGATGCAAATGCATCGGGATTCTAGAACGTGCATTAATTTGATTATAGTAGTTATAGCTGTTAGCCTGATGCAAATGCATCGGATATCTAAAATATGTTTATTGTTTTTCTAAACATTTTTAAATAATAATCGCATCATCAATAGCAATAATATAAGCCATAGCATTATTATTAGCAGTAATAGCAGTATTAATAGCATTATTAGCAGTATTATGAGCATTAATAACAGTATTAATAGCATTAATAGCATTATTATTAGCATTAATAGCATTATTAATAGCATTATTAGCATTAATAGCATTAATAACATTATTAATAGCATTAATAGCATTATTATTAGCATTATTAGCATTAATAATAGCATTAATAACATTATTAATAGCATTAATAGCATTATTATTAGCATTAATAGCATTAATAATAACATTATTAGCATTAATAATAGCATTAATAACATTATTAATAGCATTAATAGTATTATTATTAGCATTAATAGCATTATTAATAGCATTATTAGCATTAATAATAGGATTAATAACATTATTAATAGCATTAATAGCATTATTATTAGCATTAATAGCAATATTAATAGCATTAATAGGATAAATATTAGCATTAATAGCATTAATAGCATAATTAATAGTATTAATAGCATTATTAATAGCATTAATAGCATTATTATTAGCATTAATAGCATTAATAATAGCATTAATAGCATTAATAATAGCATTAATAACATTATTAATAGCATTAATAGCATTATTATTAGCATTAATAGCATAAATAATGCCATTAATAGGATAAATATTAGCATTGATAGCATTAATAGCATAATTAATAGCATTAATAGCATTATTAATAGCATTAATAGCATTATTATTAGCATTAATAGCATTAATAGGATAAATATTAGCATTAATAGCATTAATAGCATTATTAATAGCATTATTATTGGCATTAATAGCATTAATAGCATTATTAGCATTAATAATAGCATTAATAACATTAATAATAGCATTAATAGCATTATTATTAGCATTAATAGCATTAATAGCATTATTATTAGCATTAATAGCATTAATAATACCATGAATAGGATAAATATTAGCATTAATAGCAATAATAGCATAATTAATAGCATTAATAGCATTATTAATAGCATTAATAGCATTAATAGGATAAATATTAGCATTAATAGCATTATTAATAGCATTAATAATACCATTAATAGGATAAATATTAGCATTAATAGCATTAATAGCATAATTAATAGCATTAATAGCATTATTATTAGCATTAATAGCATTAATAATAGCATTATTAGCATTAATAATAGCATTAATAACATTATTAATAGCATTAATAGCATTATTATTAGCATTAATAGCATTAATAGCATTATTATTAGCATTAATAGCATTAATAATACCATTAATAGGATAAATATTAGCATTAATAGCATTAATAGCATAAATAATAGCATTAATAGCATTATTAATAGCATTAATAGCATTATTATTAGCATAAATAGCATTAATAATAGCATTATTAGCATTAATAACATTATTAATAGCATTAATAGCATTATTATTAGCATTAATAGCATTAATAGTATTATTAATAGCATGAATAGCATTATTAATAGCATTAATAGGATTAATAGCATTATTAATAGCATTATTAATAGCATTAATAGCATAAATAATAGAATTAATAGCATAAAAAATAGCATTAATAGCATTAGTATTAGCATAAAGAGCATTAATAGCAATATTATTAGCATGAATAGCATTATTAATAGCATTAATAGCATTAATAGGATAAATATTAGCATTAATAGCATTAATAGCATAATTAATAGCATTAATAGCATTATTAATAGCATTAATAGCATTATTATTAGCATTAATAGCATTAATAATAGCAGCATTATTAGCATTAATAATAGCATTAATAACATTATTAATAGCATTAATAGCATTATTATTAGCATTTATTTGCATTATATAGCATTATTATTAGCATTAATAGCATTAATAATACCATTAATAGGATTAAATATTAGCATTAATAGCATTAATTAGCATAAATAATAGCATTAATAGCATTATTAATAGCATTAATAGCATTATTAATTTAGCATGGATACCATTAATAATGTTATTAGCATTATATAGCATTAATATAATAGCATTAATAGCATATTATTCATATAGCATTATAAAAGCATTATTATTATATAGCATTAATAACATATTATAATAATAGCAATTATTAGCATTACATATAAAATAGCATTAATACATTAACATTATTAATAGCATTAATAGCATTATTATTAGCATTATACATATAGAATTAATAGTAATAGCATTAATAGCATTAATAATAGCATTAATACATTATTAATATGCATTAATAGCATTATTATAGCATTAATATGCATTAATAGATTATTAATAGCATTATAATAATTAGCAATATTATTAATAGCATTAATAGATTAATAGCATTATTAATTAGCATTATTAATAGCATTAATAGCATTAATACATTTAATATAATAGCATTAATAATAGCATTAATAATAAATTAGATTATAGCATAAAAGCATTAATAGCATTATTATTTGCATTAATAGCATTATTATAGCATTAATAGCATTAATAGGATAATATTAGCATTAATAGCATTAATAGCATTATTATTAGCATTAATAGCATTATTATTAGCATTAATAGCATTAATAATACCATTAATAGAATAAATATTAGCATTAATAGCATAAATAATAGCATTAATAGCATTATTAATAGCATTAATAGCATTATTATTAGCATAAATAGCATTAATAATAGCATTATTAGCATTAATAATAGCATTAATAACATTATTAATAGCATTAATAGCATTATTATTAGCATTAATAGCATTAATAATAGCATTATTAGCATTAATAATAGCATTAATAACATTATTATTAGCATTAAATATTATTATTGTATTGAATTATTTATTATTTTTTATTTATTTTTTTATTATTTTTTAATTATTTTTTAATTATTTTTTTTATTATTAAATTTATTATTTAGGCTGAGACCCAGTTCTCATTCAGGTCCGCTGGAAGGGCTGATATAATTAGCATATATTTATTTTTTTTATTATTATTTTTATTGAATTATTTATTATTTTTTATTTATTTTTTTATTATTTTTTAATTATTTTTTAATTATTTTTTTATTATTAAATTTATTATTTAGGCTGAGACCCAGTTCTCATTCAGGTCCGCTGGAAGGGCTGATATAATTAGCATATATTTAATTTTTTTATTATTATTTTTATTGAATTATTTATTATTTTTTATTTATTTTGTTATTATTTTTTAATTATTTTTTTTATTATTAAATTTATTATTTAGGCTGAGACCCAGTTCTCATTCAGGTCCGCTGGAAGGGCTGATATAATTAGCATATATTTAATTTTTTTATTATTATTTTTATTGAATTATTTATTATTTTTTATTTATTTTTTTATTATTTTTTAATTATTTTTTAATTATTTTTTTTATTATTAAATTTATTATTTAGGCTGAAACCCAGTTCTCATTCAGGTCCGCTGGAAGGGCTGATATAATTAGCATATATTTAATTTTTTTATTATTATTTTTATTGAATTATTTATTATTTATTATTTATTTTTTTATTATTTTTTAATTATTTTTTAATTATTTTTTTTATTATTAAATTTATTATTTAGGCTGAGACCCAGTTCTCATTCAGGTCCGCTGGAAGGGCTGATATAATTAGCATATATTTAATTTTTTTATTATTATTTTTATTGAATTATTTATTATTTTTTATTTTTTTTTTTTTATTTTTTTAATTATTTTTTAATAATTTTTTTTATTATTAAATTTATTATTTAGGCTGAGACCCAGTTCTCATTCAGGTCCGCTGGAAGGGCTGATATAATTAGCATATATTTAATTTTTTTATTATTATTTTTATTGAATTATTTATTATTTTTATTTATTTTTTATTATTTTTTAATTATTTTTTTTATTATTAAATTTATTATTTAGGCTGAGACCCAGTTCTCATTCAGGTCCGCTGGAAGGGCTGATATAATTAGCATATATTTAATTTTTTTATTATTATTTTTATTGAATTATTTATTATTTTTTATTTATTTTTTTATTATTTTTTAATTATTTTTTAATTATTTTTTAATTATTTTTTTTATATTAAATTTATTATTTAGGCTGAGACCCAGTTCTCATTCAGGTCCGCTGGAAGGGCTGATATAATTAGCATATATTTAATTTTTTTATTATTATATTTATTGAATTATTTATTATTTTTTATTTATTTTTTTATTATTTTTTAATTATTTTTTTTATTATTAAATTTATTTATTTTTTTAAGTCAGACTGAGACGCAGTTCTCATTCAGGTCCGTTTTTTTTTTTATTATTATTATTTTTATTTAATTATTTATTATTTTTTTATTATTTTTTAATTATTTTTTTATTATTATTTTTATTATTAAATTTATTTATTTTTTTACTTGCGAGTGAGACACAGTTCTCATTCAGGTCCGCATTTTTTTTTTTTTTTTATTATTATTTTTATTTAATTATTTATTATTTTTTAATTATTTTTTTATTATTTTTTTATTATTTTTTAATTCTTTTTTTTATTATTAAATTTATTTATTTTTTTACTTGCGAGTGAGACACAGTTCTCATTCAGGTCTGCCTTTTTTTCCCCCATTGACATACATTAGCGGTGTGTCGGCGATTTTATGGCCGGCCACCTGGTTCTATTTGTCGGCCCTAAAATCGCGGACACACCGCTAATGCAAGTCTATGGGCAGTCAGCTCGAATTCTGATTGGTCGGCGTCCAATCCGAAATCGGCTGACTGCCCATAGACATGCATTAGCGGTGTGTCCGCGATTTTAGGGCTGACAAATAGAACCAGGTGGCCGGCCATAAAATCGCAGACACACCGCTAATGTATGTCAATGGGGAAAAAAAAAGGCGGACCTGAATGAGAACTGTGTCTCACTCGCAAGTAAAAAAATAAATAAATTTAATAATAAAAAAAAGAATTTAAAAATAATTAAAAAATAATAAAAAAATAATTAAAAAATAATAAATAATTAAATAAAAATAATAATAAAAAAAAAAAAAATGCGGACCTGAATGAGAACTGTGTCTCAGTGTCACTTAAAAAAATAAATAAATTTAATAATAAAAAAAAGAATTAAAAAATAATTTAAAAATAATAGAAAAATGAGGGGCTCTTCTGATTGGCTGAGGGCAGTATACAGCGACCAATCAGAAGAGGGCCTCAGATCTCATTGAGGTAGAATGGCGGATTTTTCGTCCATTCTATCTTAATGAGAAGGAAGAGGACGTCGGAGGTGGAAGTTTGCGAAAAGAAGACAGAAGATCCCCGGGGCCGGACGAAGAAGCGGAGATGGCGGAAAGAAGAGAGAAGACCCCCGGGGCCGGAGGAAGAGGACGCCTGGCCGGACGGAGGACTTGTGGATCGGACGGACGATCAGATGACTTGAAGGCATGTAAGTGATCGACGGGGACGTTAGGTTAGGGGACGGCGGGGGCTTCGGGTGTAGGGCCTTAGGTGACAGCGGCGTTAGGTTAGGGGACTGCGGGGCTTAGGGTGTAGGGCTTTAGCGAGAGGGGCAGGGGGTAGACGGCGGGGCTTAGGGGTATCGGCGGGGGCTTAGGATGCTGCGGGTCGGGGGTTAGGTGGTCGGGGCTTAGCGTGTACGGGTGCGGCGGACTTAGGGGGTATCGGCGGGGGCCTAGGATGCTACGGGGGTTAGGGGGTAGGGGCTTAGGGGCGGCGGTGCCTTAGGGGGTAGGCGGCATGGCTTAGGGGGTATCGGCGGGGGCCTAGGATGCTACGGGGCTTAGGGGGTAGGGGCTTAGGGGCTGCTGCGGGGCTTAGGGGGTAGGGGCTTAGGGGCGGCGGTGGCTTAGGGGGTATCGGCGGGGGCTTAGGATGCTGCGGGTCGGGGTTAGGTGGTCGGGGCTGCTGCGGGGCTTAGGGGGTAGGGGCTTAGGGCGGCGGTGGCTTAGGGGGTAGACGGCGGGGCTTAGGGGGTATCGGCGGGGGCTTAGGATGCTGCGGGTCGGGGGTTAGGTGGTCGGGGCTTAGTGTGTAGGGGTGGGGCGGACTTAGGGGGTAGGGCCTTAGGTGCGGCGGGGTGGTTTTGTTGCGGGGTGGGTGTGCGGACATGGGGGTGGGTGTGCGGACATGGAGGGGCTGTACGGACATGGGGGTGGCTGTGCGGACATGGGGGTGGGTGTGCGGACATGGGGGGGCTATGCGGACATGGGGTGGCTGTGCGGACATGGGGGGGGCTGTGCGGACATGGCGGTGGGTGTGCGGACATGGGGGTGGCTGTGCGGAGATGGGGGGTGGCTATGCGGACATGGGGGGCCTGTTTGGACTTGGGTGAGGCTGTGCGGACATTGGGGGGGCGAGTTGTGGGTAGCGGGGAGCGGAGGCGGCTGTGCCGCCTCCGCTCCATGGTCCCCGGGGAGCGAGTTGCAGCTCAGGCAGCGACTCACAATGGCCTCGCGGCCATTGCTCGCGCTACCTGAGCGGTAAATCGGTAAGGTTGTAGCCGAGGCTGTGGATCGATTTTGGGCCAGCGGCTCGCAATGGCCGCTTCGCGGCCATTGCTCGCCCTGGGCCAGCGACTCGCAATGGCCTCGCGGCCTTTGCTCGCGCAGCATTGGGCGCTTCGCGCCCAATGTTAAATTCGTATCCACATGGCGACATCGGAAAGTGCGCGCGGAGGGCGCTTTTCCGATTCGCGATTATATAATAGATTCTGTTGAGCGCCTTATATCATGTGCTTTAAATATTTCATGATGGTTGTAAATGATTTTATTTTTATCCGTCCACACCCATTGAACCACAGAGTTGTCTGTTCATGCTGCGCTGTATTATATCCTACAAATCCACCTAATGACATAAGATAACGTATGAGGCAGAATGTTTGTTCTGCATTTTATGTTACTTTAAATAAATGTCTACAGTGAATCCAATGGTTGTAAATAGTGGCCTGCAGAGGTAGTTTAATTAGGGAATGTCGTTAAGAGAACCATTCTTGAATTAAAGGCTTTACGTGAACTGTACATTTATTAGTTATACTGCCAGCACATTGCAGACCTGTTTTATTATGCATCTTGAATCCTCATAGTTGGTGTGTAATTTACCAATCTGACTTCCTTAGGGGGTGATTAGAAAATTGCTATGCTGTAGCATATCTCCGCTACAAAGTGAAGAAGACCTCCCTAATCCTTATTTGCACATAAACGTATCAATTCCATTAGTAAACCATAGAAAATCTAAACTCTAATCTAGAACGTGACATTGTTTGTAAAAATAATGATGTTTAAAGAAACAAAGTGGATTTTCCAGTGACATTATGATATCCCATACAAACATGAGATTAAAAAAGATTTATTCAAGTTGTGGAACACCTCTCAGCCGCCGTAAAATACTGCCAGGCTTTTAAATTGAAAATATATGGGGATAGTGTAGAGATCTGCATTGTGATCTGCAGGGAATAGTTCTCCATTCTTTCATTCAACCTTGTCCTATCTTATGTCTGTCCTCACTTTTGTAGTTTTATCTGGTGTATTCTATCTCTATTAAACAAATACCCAGGCCTGTTTTCCATTTGTAGCTATGTTTGCTCTGAGCCATTCATTTTCTTTTTATCTCCCAGTTTTCCTTTACTGCAATGTTCTGTTTTCTTATGTCTTGTGCATCATTGCAGCCATCTCAGAATGCGTAATTTCGCACATACCTTTCTTTACTCTCTCACCTTCATCATTCAGCTCGAGTGTTTGTGCGCCTAATTCCACATTTTTATCTTGTGTCATTTAATTTCTTGCGGCCACTCCACTTTAAAGTAAAACATCTTATTTCTAATAAGTCAGGGCATCGAAAAAACTGCATTAGCAATGTAATGAAAGCACAATCAAGATGATACATTGCTTCACATTTACACCACTGTGTAGTACTAGAGCTCTTTGTTTATAAGGCAGGTATAAAAGTTATTGTAATGTCGGGCATTACTGTCTGTTTTACTGTTTACTATTCAGCATTGAGCAAACTATCAAGTGACTTATAAAATATACAACAGTTAATAAGGATGAAGCTGAATCAAATTGGACGTCTTTAATAGAAGTAAATAAATTGGTGACCATCTCTGTAAGGCTAGGGTCACACTAGCGCTGTAGCATCCGCTAAACGGATGCATTTTTTTCACCTAACAATGTATATTAACGGGTGCGTTAATGCACCCCATGACTCCAAAACATTTAACGCATGGTAACGCATGTCCAAATTGGTTTGCGTTTGTCACGATGCATCTTTTGTAGCGGACATTGTACCATGGACTGCATCGTTTTAGGGCCGTTTGGTGAAACGTGACTGTGACGGATGCATTCATTTATCATTGGAGTCAATGAGAAACGCAGAAAGATGAGGTCCAGCTTCCAGAAGTAATGCAGGAAAATTCTTTCTTGCATTAAGATCATCGCCAGAAAAACACCTCTCAAAAGAAGACTTTGCTTCCGCAATACACAGTGTGGAATAGAATGTTCTTAAAATGGAGGACAATATACGGTAATCTCTTTTAAACAGAAGAAGTTCTTAAGAGACTCTAAGGCTGGTTTCACACTGCAGTTTTTTCCCTGATCAGGTTCCATCTGGATTGTGTGCCAAAACCAGGAGTGTCTCCAAAACTCAGAACAGGTGTCAATCTTTCAATTATAATTTTTCTCTGCAAATTCCTCTCCTGGTTCCTCTCCTGGGTTTGGCTCAAAACCTAATGGAAAATGATCAGGGAACAAACTGCAGTGTGAAACCAGCCTTAGGACTATTCTGAGAACAAGGTATTTAATTGGGTAGATACTCCATCTCCCAAACGTACCCCCAAACTTAATTTGAAAAACCATCCACACAAAAAGGGGGAAAAAGCCCATGTAGACCATTAATTAGCTTTGTACCTTCTGATAACTCTTCATCTGGTGATTCAGATAATAGTGCTTCTCCTGTCTCTAATAATTTGAATCCGGTTTTTAATGACCCTACCACCCTGCATAGATCAATAATGCAGGAGGGGCAGGAAACACTAGAAGTCCTTATTCAATCATCACACGAGGAAGGAAAGTCAATGCATAATGTCTGATGTCAATGTTATTTCTGACGTTCACAATTTGTCTACCAAAGTTTTGACTAAAGAGCAACTTAAAGTGTAATCCTATGGTCTTAATTTCGTTCCAACCAATAAATTTGATCTATTCATTACTTTGATGGATGTCAATAGGTTTGTCAGAAACCTCACTGTCAGGAAACATTTCTTTAATGACACCAGTCATGCTATTATTTCTGAGAAACCTGTTGGGATCAATAAATATAGGTCATTGGATTTGAAGTCACAATGTACTCTATTGTCGATGGAGGAACGTGACTCTGAACAAATGGAAATAAACATGGTGACTAATGCACCTTATTTCATGAGTATAAATCCTTTTTTCTTCCCCATTGAGTCCCGAGCGCAATGCATGGATCAGTTCCAACTCTGTATTGAGCGGGATCTTAAAGAGTTAAACAATTCTATTGACTTTACATCGGTCAAACAAAATCTCAGTGGGGCTGAGAGAAATGCTTTATTTGAACTAGGGAATATGCATGATTTGGTCATAGGTATGTCATAGGTATGTTGGACATGGGAGAAGTTGTTGTGGTTTTAGAGGCTAAAGGCCCAGTTACACACACAGATAATTGTGCAGAGATTGGTCGCAGATCTCTGGTTGCAGTGAAATCATGGACACATTGTTCCATTTAAACACGGCCACATAATGGAACAATGTGTCCATGATTTCACTGTAACCAGTGATCTGCGAACAATCTCTGCACAGTTATCTGTGTTGTAAACCGGCCTTAATACTAATTGTGCTCAAATGGAAACCATGCTTAATGATACTAAAATCTATATCAAACTGGAAAAAAATCAATTAAAAATATCTCTGAGCAAACTCAGAAAATTATCAGCAGGGGCTCCTCACTAGGTTTTCTAAGTAAAAAGCAATGTGATTATCTCGTTGCTGCAAGTCCAATGGTTCCTATCATGCATGGGTTTCCAAAAATACACAAAGGGGTGAATGCGCCTCCTATGAGACCGATTGTCTTGGGAATCGGCTTATACACTGAGCACTTGGGCGAGTGGATTATTTACTCCAGCTACTCAGCGCACTCCAGGCTGCCTTAGAGACACGAGCGATGTTCTTGAGCAATTTGCTGATCTTATGTGGTATGATTGCTACACATGGATCAGCAGTGATGTAGTCTCTATACCTCTATTTCCATTAATGTGGCAGTAACTGCACTAAAATTCCACCTTCATAAATATAGTGATTACACTTTGGAGCTGCAGGATTTTATTAGCCTAACTGTGTCATTTTTAATGTCTAACAACTTTTTCTTCTATAACTCAAAATATTATGCCCAACACCATGGCGTCGCAATAGGCACACAAGTCTCTCCTTCTGGGGAAAATTTAGTAATGGCATACTGGAAAGAGATTGTTTTGTTTTCCGACAACAACCCTTATTCTGCATATATTCAGTGTTACAAGAGGTATATTGATGACCAATTATTTATCTGGCGAGGACATGCCAGTTTGATTGATGGTTTTACAGAGTAACTTAATACTAACAATCTAAATTTAAGTTTTACCATAAACCACCATCATGAGTCTGTCATTTTTTTGGATTTACGATTAATTGGCAAACCTGCTCAGGTCGTTCATTATATACCGCAAACCCACTGCCGGCAACACTTTGCTTCATGCCAAAAGTTGCCATCCTTTTCATACCATCAAAGCGGTTCCTGTGGGAGATCTTACCAGGGTCCTTAGAAATTGCCGTGACTCAACTTCTAGCCAGCGTGAGTCCCGATTAAGCGCGCCCACAGAATCGTTCACAATAAAGATCATCGGGATCTTATTAAACCCAAATCTGCTAGGTGTAACATCAGTGAGGAAAATTGCAGTACCAATCCTAAATTAGTCATTTCAGTTCAGTTTAGCCCATACTTTGGTCAGATTAAAAAAATTATTAATAAAAATCTCTCCATTTTAAATGAATATTTTATATTGGCTGATATATTGTCTCCAGGCTGTCATATTGTCACTAAGAAAGCCCCCTCTCTTGCTAACATACTCTCACCTAGTTTTGTTAATCCCACCAAAAAAACCTCATACATGGTTACACTACACAGGGGTTTTTTAAGTGCGGTGCTTGCAGCTGCCACACTTGCGGTTTAGCTATTATGTGTACCTAATTTGTTTTGGAATTTTAACAACACCAAATCTTTTCCTATTAAACAATATATGAACTGCAATTCTTAGGCTGCCTTCACATTGCGGGTCACATCCGATCCGAGGCTGTCCATGAAAACCGGACAGCCCCGGACCGGATTTTGGCCCCATAGTGTTCTATGGGGCCGGATAGAAGCCGGATGGCAGCTCTCTGCCATCCGGTTTCTAACTGTCCGGGACAATCCGGGAGAATTCAAAATTCTCCCACGGACACAAAAACGCTGCTTGCAGTGCTTTTGTGTCCGAGAAGAGAATATCTTCCCTAATTGGCAATTACCGGATTGCCCCGGAGTGGCCCAGATCCTCCCGGATATAAGGCAATCCGGTGCTCCCTACCATGCATAGGAGCCTATGGGGCCGGATTGCCCCGGTCCAGGAGGATCCGAGAACCGGACACCTGTGGCTGCACGCCGCTGTTGTTTCAGGACCGTGGCTAGCTCCATGCCAACTGCGGTCCCGATTCATCAGTGGCGGCAGCTGCGTGTGGCCCTCCGGTTCTGTATGCTGATCCGATCCAGGGCTGTCAGGTTCACCCTGACAGTCTCGATTCGGATCTGACCTGCAATGTGAAGCCAGCCTAAGAACCTTGGGTATTGTGTTAAATGTTCCATTTGAAACTTATGTTACATTGGATGCACCACACAAAAATTAAAGGTGTGGATTAATGAACGTGTTAGCGATGCATTAAATTATAATTTGCCTTTGAACTGCAACACCAGAAATGCTTCAGCAGCATCAAAGCATTTTGCAGCAATACATAATGGTAATATCAATTTCACGACTGTATTTGAAATTGAAAAACTAAACATATCACCGAGGGGCGGGGACATTAAGCGCCATTTGCTTACGAGATAAATTTATTGGCTATTTGTATTGGGAACCAGACATCCTCATGGTCTCAATCTACGTCGTCACGTCATGTTCCATTACTGATAATAATTTTGAAGTAAGGCGATTCCCTGTAGGGTATATATAAAAAACAAACATGCGGCGCCAATCTCAGCGCGTTACCAATGTAACTCTCTGGTGCCCTTTTAATGAAGTTTTATGCACTCACCTCTTGCCATAAAACTTAAAGCATATGGTTTTTCCAAAGCCTCCTCACGCTTTGGATATTTATCCGGGTCTGCTGCTTGCCTTGAATTGATCCTGTGTTGTATCCTGCCACGGATTCCCACAGGCATAAAGGTTCAATAGGAGGTTATCCAATTCTATGGTGGCCGCGCTCCCCGTGGTAATGATTTTAAGAATTTCTTGTCCACAAAAAATTTTATTACTCAAAACATGTGAGAATATAAAAAACTGATACAACGCGTTTCGGCAGAGACAACCGCCTTCCTCAGGTATCTAAGTAAAAATACATTTGACACTTTGCTTTATAGGTAAAAGATGATTACAGCTTGCTAGGTAATGACATGAGGGTGTAGGTATAACCACACCTGTCCAATCAGTCTCATTGTCCGCTTCAGCTATAGTGCTTCATTACATAGTAATTACATAATGAAGCACTATAGCTGAAGCGGACAATGAGACTGATTGGACAGGTGTGGTTATACCCACACCCTCATGTCATTACCTAGCAAGCTGTAATCATCTTTTACCTATAAAGCAAAGTGTCAAATGTATTTTTACTTAGATACCTGAGGAAGGCGGTTGTCTCTGCCGAAACACGTTTTTTATATTCTCACATGTTCTGAGTAATAAATTTTTTTGTGGACAAGAAGTTCTTAAAATCATTACCACGGGGAGCACGGCCACCATAAAATTGGATAACCTCCTATTGATAATAATTTTGTTTAACTTGTTAAATCTGCATTTTTTAAAACAATTTCTTATATTTATTATTGTTTATTAAAACTGTAGTTGTTGCTCCAGTTTTATTTTCCATTTTTTGATTCATTTGTATATTATGGTCATTTTAATTTAATTTAATATTTTTCTTCTGTGTGTGTTCTCTTATGAGAATAAATTTCTATGCATATATTTATGTGCATTTCAAGGCGGCTCTGCAACAATGGGTATTTCTTATTCTAATTTTTAGTCGCTAATGATTGGTAATTGAACTTTGTGGTGTTCCATACCACCCATTGTTATAAGAGGCCAGCTTTTATGCACATTGACATGCTTGACAAAAGACTTTAATTACGAAACACGTTGCTTGTGCAGTGCCCCCTGCCTTGCTTTGTGCCTGTTTGTCCTGTTCAGATTGTGCGTTTTTATGGGATCTATGCTGTGGATAAAATAAATAATTTTCCTGCATTACTTCTGGAAGCTGGATCTCATCTTTCTTCGTACTCAATTGGTGTTACCAGGACACTGGTCCATGCATGCCAGCCAGTGATGGTGGGCTGATTCCTTCTACCTTCCGTTAATGGGAAATGCAACAGTAACGCATGGCACATATGAATGCTGTTTTGTCTGGATGCGTTAGGTTGCTTTCACACTGGCGGTTTTGCCCAGATCCGGTGGATCCAGACAAAAAAATGCATCTGCCGTAAGTGCCGCCTACCGGCGGCACTTGTGGCAAACCGCATGCATTGTCTATGGGGCTTGCTGTAAGTGTGCGGCAGATGCCGCAAGTGTGGTTTCGGCAGTTGCTGCAGATGCGGCAGAGAAAAAAACTGCGGTTAGCGGGAATTTTTTTTCGTGGCAGATGCGTTTTTTTGTCCGGATTCGCCGGATCCGGGCAAAACTGCCACTGTGAAAGCACCCTTAATGTGTTTTTCAAACAAGAAATGCACATTAAGCCATGTCACAGGTCACGTGATGTCCCCATGTGACTAAACGTTGCTGGAAAACCAGGAAGTCAGCTACTGCAGCGTGGTGAGAGACCCCTAGGTGGTTTTGCTTGCTCTACAAAGTATGTATACATGTAAATCTTGTTTATTATCAATGTGATATAAATTTTGTAATTAATTAGTACATATTAACAACGTATGTTTGTGTGTGTCTTCCACAGATGACTGATAATGAGCTTTCCATTGCTAAGACCCTGTCTGACTCCTCCTGCTCCAATGCTTCCGTAAGTTCAGTATTTTGATATGTACCATTGTTTTTGTATGTGTTTCATATGTTTGGGTCATGTTAGTATGTTCTGCAACCATGCTCCAGGTATGCAGGCGTACATGCATAGATGATTGTGTTATATTTGCTACATGCTGCAAACAAGAATTTTTTGCATGTGAATGTATGTATTAGTAATGTACACATGTGTTTCTTCCTTTGTCAGAAGACTGCAACGTCCTGTAGTACCAGTGATTCTGCAGAGACTCGAGTAAGTTTGATCTTGTAACGCAATATACGACTCATGTGTATACTGTTGTTGTTGACATAACACTGATAGTTAAAGACCATTTCAGATAACATATTATGCCCATATGGCCTAACTAGTGTGAATGTTGTCATGGTCTCAATGGGTTGGTTTGTTATGTACACTGAGGAAAATGTCCACGACACTTTGAGCCCATACGTGTACAACAACACAATTGTCAAACATTATGTGATTCCACAACATGTTTGAATGCATTACATGTGGCATGGCCATGTGGCATAACTGTTAACTTTCAGACTAGTAGTCCACTGCTGCTTCCTAATTGCCTTGGGTTGTCCCTGGAGACCCAAACATCCACAGTCTAATCAGGAAGTTTGTGGGATGTCTGACTGTCGTTCATTCACCACCAACATGTGGCCATGTCATGCATGCTTGATAACAGGGGTGCATTATTGTGACCACTGTCGTCTTGTACCTTGTGTTCAATGTTCATTTGTCAAAATTGCACTCTCATTAGGACAATGTAGCACAACAAAGGTTAAGTTTGCCACAGGATGAGGGGAATACAGAGGTCACAGATACACCACATGTCCCCATACACACCAACCAGTGGGCTGGGGATGGCCAGCACAAATATGAAGGACACCACACACATCACTGTGATTAGGTTTGTGTCACAGTACATATTGAGTGTAATAATGTTGGAGGATGATGTATGTCACACATAGTGTATGTATTTTCCCTAATTTGTCACCTGACACATAGTGGTTGGCTGTGATGAGGTGCACTTATGCTACTGGTAATGTTTATACTTTGTGATAGTGCTTTAAATGTGTCACATAAAGACACAGTGTGGCCCACCTACAGCGTAATATATGTAGTGATTTATCTGATTTCTTATTGAAATTCTGCTGTTTGTGTAACTCCAGGGGTCTCAGATCAAATGTACTTACACCAACTACTATTTCTTGTGCTGGTTGCCATCCTGAAAGGAGTAATATGTAGGTTCTGTCACATAGGAAAATTTGATGGATGTGTGATTTTGTGCATTGATGATTTAGGTGTGTAATTTTGTTTAAGTTAATTAACTGTGTGGTGTTTTGTTTGTCCCATTCTACCCAAGCACAAGAAGTCTTACCATCCCACAAAGGGAAAAGAAGCAAACAACCACACACCCGAGTGGCCGCACACACACGAAGCAAGGTAAGGCCATTGGCATTTGTTCTCCTCCCCAGGGTCCATGTGTGTCATTGTGATGTTGTTTTTCGCAAATCCTGACCATATGTTTCCCGTATAATACATGTTCAGGTGAAAGAAGCATCCAAGACCCGGGAGAAGTCATCTGCCCATAAAAGGACACAAGAGAAGAAGAACATCCCTTTGGCAATAAGCCTCATCTTTACTGTTGCCAATGTATTTAAATTAGGTATGCCAATGATTGGTATAGCATAAAAAAACTTAAATATGCAGTTACTGTTGGTCTGGATAAAAACTAGCAGTTGACTATAGGTACTGTGCTTTTCAATAACTAGCAAACATTGTCCCTAATCTGTTCATTAACCTCATGTCATTGTGGTCTATTAGGCCACATCCAAAAAGTCCAAAAAGCACATAGTGATAGTTGATGAAAATGTCAAAATCGATAATGAGGTCCTCATCAACTTGGTCCAACCCTACAAATCAATCTGGGATCAAGGTGGTAGCAGACATCAAGATGTGGTGAAGAATCGGAAACTGTGGACTTCAATTATACATCATCTAATTCCAATTTATAAATCCATGCCGGTGGAAAGACAGCAGGAATTAGGTAATGTTTGGAGATCCACAAACAATGTTTGTTTTTGGATATTCATGTTGTATCTTACCACTGCCATTTAGTATTATGTTAGGTCCATATAGTGATGTTTCTGTTCATCTTACAGATAGGGCTGTCCATGTCAGATGATATTCCATAAGAGACCGGTTTGTCCGTGATTTTAAAGAAAATTAAAAATATCATAGTGGTGTGGCAGCAAAGCTCCCAAAATTTTATAAACATTACAAACAACTAATGTTTTTGCAAAAAAATAATTGAAGGGCGTTATGTAAGTGCAAACAAAGTATTATCCATTGCTACTGTTGTTGGTTTTCCCTTTCATATTAATTGTAACTGATTGTATTTTATTTTTTAGGACATTCTGTAGTACACTAGTACCACCTCCAGATCACTGTGGTAGTGGTGGTGAAGGACCCAGTGACATGGCAACACCAGCTGAAATCAGCCAGTATGATGAGCCCCATAATGATGCACAAGCCTCTAGGCTGCAAGAGAACATCATTCTAGATGTCAGTGTCCCTGTCGCATCACAACCCAGACCACCATGTACAAGAAGACGGAACATTGGGAAAGATGACAGAGATGTACTACTACTTGATGGGCTACACCGTCTGGAGACAAATTGTAAGCTAGAAAAATGAGAGTTTCAACATCAGATAGACGAATTGAAGTCAAAAGACTCAATTCATGGTAGTAACGAGTTGCAACTGCTCATGGCATCTTATGTGCCACTTCTTACTACCATAGATCCTGACTGGCGAATTGAATTCAGAGAGAAACTTAACTGCCTAATAGGAGAATACACCTCCAAAAAATCCAGACAGGCAACATTAGGCACTGGCGAACAAACACATGATGAATAAGGACCAATGTGAGACGTACCTAGTATTGATCGTTGCAATGACGTGTGTGTTCCAGATGTTTGATGTCATTATGTTGCCTGTGGGAATTTGTTTACTTTTGGCCAATTATTAGATCTTTTAGTTTTAGGTTTCACAAAATAATGGCCAGCGAGCCTTTGTTTTCTG
The DNA here is from genome assembly GCA_033576535.1 of Allobates femoralis. Taxonomy (NCBI): domain Eukaryota; kingdom Metazoa; phylum Chordata; class Amphibia; order Anura; family Aromobatidae; genus Allobates; species Allobates femoralis. The sequence goes on along the minus strand of JARQOC010000001.1, from coordinate 168,921,159 downwards.
TAAATTGTTTTTTTACATTCATAACAGAAAAGTGTGACAGCATGTGATCAACCTATGTGTTTATTTTATATTAAAATTTTGTCTCTACTATTTGTAACATAAGTATCTTTCTACATAATGTTGTACACTAACTACCTTCTGCAACATACCTAGATCCTGAAGAGGTAGACATTTTCCAGACAATGCAGTACACATATGCTGAGAAATGGTCTTTTAAGGTGATGGTTTAATGTGTATGCTGCATAAGGACGTACATTATGTTCAAACATAATTTATATAAGTAATTACAAATAAACACTACAGATATCCAATGAGGCACTATCACCATCAATACCAGTTGAAACAATAATTGAAACCTGTTTATGACTTCATAAAAACCACATAGTACTAACTACAAAGACATATCAGACTACAGGTGTGTCTATGTTTTTGGAGTCTTACTGTAAACCAACACACATTCATGGTGTTCATCCTTTATACATTAGTGTCTAAACCTATGACAAATATGAATTGGTTTACCCAGTCGAAATACATATGTTGTGGTTCCAGGTAACACATTAGTGAAAGAACAGAAATATAATTCAAAATGTAGTTGAAAAAGACATTTAAACCCAATAGTATTGGCCATGATCAAAGGACGTATGACACAAGCGAAATGGATCTATTTACAGTACGTTTTATTTTGTGAACACATATTGGACAAATTATAAGTGCAGCCCATTGCATTAGTATCATGGGCAAAATAAAATTACAAATTCGTTTTAATTTCCAAGAACAGTATTGACATTTTCAGGCAGAAATTGGTCCACTAAGGATGCATAAATTAAATGTGTCAAACATGACCCTTTTGGACAAAAAAAATAAATAAAGTCACTATAAGGATTACATGACAATAGTCGATGGATACAATATTTTTATTTTAAATGGTTTGGATAAGAAAGGGAAAGTAACTTTAGCAAAAGGTTGTGATTGTAATGATACAAGTAGGCCAGATAATGAGAAAAGGTGCGGCCCAAAATCAAACATGTGGTGCTCCCATGGGAATCTCACCTTCTTCAGTTAAGAAATATGCTGCAAATTGATTACGTACTGCCATTGCTCCATGAGGTGCACGCACATCGGCATCCTTATGAGTGATGAATCCCAATCATAGGGATCAACAAAGACGGGATCATGTCAGCACACCAAATTATGTAGACACACACGCTTTAACAACACTATCCACATTTTTGGGATGTAATTGGATGCATGTTAGCACAACATGCCATTTGGAAGCCAAAATACCAAATACACATTCAACATATTGTCTTGCACGACTTAAACGAGTAGTAAAGTTACGGTGGAGGTTTATGTGCGACTTGCATATGGCTTCATTAAATTGATGCTGAGTTCGAAGGCCTGATCTGCAACAATGACATAGGGCATGTATGGGCCATTAGTTCCTGGTAATGGGCATGGTAGTGGTATGTTGAATCGGTTATTGCACAGGGCTTTCCCCATATTACTGTCTTTGAACACGCGGGAATCGTTTTTACGCCCATAAGCGCTTATGTCAATGGCAACAAATTTACATTGCACATGAGCACAATAGGAAAAAAATTGTTACAATTATAAAAATTTGACCCACTATTGAGTGGCTTTTTTATGCGTATATGCTTGCCATCTAGCACACCTATGCAGATGGGAAAATTGGACACAAGTGGAAACCTCGACACATTTTCAATCCACACCTCTGGTGTTGGTTGGGCAAAACCAGGGGCTGCAACTTGGACCATATGACATCACAGGTCTCATGTACAATATACCAAATTGTGGATCGGTCAATGCGGAACTGATAATTCAAAGATGCATAACTTTCTCCCATAGCCAGGAACCTGCAACGACAAAGAGAAAATGTTCAAATTTACATTCAGGCATACATCAGATGAATGAGGGTTTTTGTATGAGGCACATGATTATGTAGACTGTGTGTGGTTGTTAACAGGTAACATCATAGATTATCACATACCACAGGGTGGCCACTAATCTTTATGCTGGTAAAATACTTGGCCAACATCTGGTATCCTGGTGGACCAGGGCCATATCTAGGGAAAGCAGGAAGGGCATGGGCCCCGGGCACAGCAGGCAGGGGGGCACTGTCGGGCCTCCTGCTGCAGCGCTCAAAGTGTGTCCCCACCGGTCATGTGTTACGTCCCCCCGCAGAGTGAGCCAGCTGTTCTCTGCTCCCGCGGTCAGCTGACCACGGGAGCAGATAATCTGAGCGCCGCCTCCTGTAATCCAAAGTACAGACATCTAACGCCTGTACTCTGGAAGCACTGCAGCGCTCTGATACCCGGCATTTCCGAGTCAGAGAGCCGTCAGCAGCGTGATCACCTGATGTGATTACGCTGCTGATGGCTCTCTGGCTCTTCAGCCATGTGCTGTGCAGAGGCGTCAGGATGCGGAAAATTGCTCCACAAAGGAGCTGAAGAGAAGACTCTACTGAAAATTAAAGTAATTAGGGAAAGGAGAGAGGTGGAGTGTATGGGAACTGTGTTGAGCAAATGGGGGGGATAGAGGATGGGGGCTGTATGAGGATCAAATGGGGATAGAAGATGAGGGCTGTATATGGAGCAAATGGGGATAGAGAAAGTAGCTGTATAAGGAGCAAATTGGAGAGGGTAGAGGATGGGGGCTGTATGAGGAGCAAATGGAGGAGGGTAGAGGATGAGGGCTGTATGAGGAGCAAGTGGGGGGATAAAGAGAATGGGGGCTGTACGAGAAGCAAATGGAGGGGGAGAGGATGGGGATTTATGAGGAGCAAACAAGGGGGGTATGAGGAGCAAATGGGGGAGTGTATGTGGACACAGCATGGAGCGCAAATGGGGGGATTTGATAACAGAGAATACGGAGCGAAGGGTTGATGGGTATGGACCCAGTATGGAGAAGACAGTATGGAAAGCAAGGGGGTAAAATTGAGGATCCAGTATAAATAGTGAGGGGGAGATGGCTGCGGAACAGTATGTGGGGTGAGGGGAGATGTGTGTGGGTACAGTATAAGGAGTGAGGGAGGGATGACGTCTGCGGCACAGTATTTGGAGTGAGGGAGATCTGGGTGCACACAATATAAGGAATGAGGGGGATGGCTGCAGCACAGTATATGCAGTGAGGGGAGGATCGGTGTAGACACAGTATAAGGAGTGAGGGGGCGATGGCTGCCGACACAGTATGTGGAGTGAGGAGGGGATGAAGTAATGAAGAAACAGTAGGGAATGAGAAAAATGTAAGGGGGCACAGAATAGAGACTGAGCAGGTGTGGGATTGTATGTGTGGCGCGCCACTGGTCAGGCATCACAAGTGGGGTACTGCACCCAAAGATGAGCGTGTGATTACCCCTGTCGCAAGTAGAATGCAGAATACTGTGGAAGGATTTGAACCCAACACACACCCACCCATGCAACCGGGGGGGTAGGTCCCAAAACAGAGAGTCGCAGAGTGGAAAGTGTGAGAGGAGCAAGGTAGAACGCACGGGGAGTCTACAGGAGTGTCTTCCCCGAGGAATGACGTAGAACGGGAGTTTACCCAACAGAGAAAGAGGGCTTCAAAAGAGGGCTAGAGAAAGAAGTTGCCCAGACAGAAAGGTCCTGACTTATTCACCCAGAGTACACGTGTCTGACAACGCGGCCTGGAGTGTTCACCCTCCGACCATATTCGTCCCGGCTCCGAATACATTCTCAGGGTGTTTTTTTCCCTGGATGTACCACTGCTCAAGAAGCAGACCACGTGAAGAGAGAGAAGGGACAGGATAAGGGTAGATCCAAGAAGGTACCGCCTGAGACTTCCACAGATTCTGCATTCTGCTGCGACGACCCAGCTGTCCATCCTGAGGGTAGTACTGTGAGCTGTATCACCATCTTGATCAGTCTTTTTTTTACAAATAAAGTACCTGGAAGAGTGAATTGCTTCTGTGTATCTGTCCTGTTTTCATTGACTTTTTTTCTCAACGGTCTGCACCGTCCTGGCAACAGGTAACACTGCCCCGATGGCTTAGCTCTACCTGTAGGGAGCTGCTCTACCCTAGCCGCAATACCACTACCCTCCAGAGGACTGTGGTGGCGCTGGTGTCTAGTCACCAGGTGCTACATATGGAAAGGGGGCAGCATTCGGGGACAATGTGAGGCCACAGCCAGGAGGGGACAGTATGTCGAGGAGGGGGGAGTAAGATGAGGGCGAATAGTATAAACAATGGGCAGTGTAGTGAAGCTGAAGAGTGAAGAGGTCAGTGTGAAGAGGTGGCCCAGTATGAAAAGCAAAGGGTAATGTGATGAGGAGGTAGTGTGATGAGGGGGCAGTGTGGAGGGCATGTGCCATAAGAGAGACAGTGTGTAAATCATATTTTGTGCAGGGAACAGAGAGGAGGAGCAATTATTAATTCCGGGGCAGCATAGAGCAGATATTTTTAATCAGGAAAATGTTGGTCATTCCCCTATCTTTAAGGATATAATGCCGGGATGTGCTGCAGAGGATCGGAGAAGATGTACGTCTCCAGAGATGAGCTGTGGATGTGAACAGTCATCATGGTGTCTGGACAAGATGAAGAAAAGAAAAAGACGACCTCGATAACAAAGTCATCTATAAGGTACGTGGATGTAAATGATTATTTGTGATAATGACTAATTGTCATTAGTGCTGTGGCTCTTGTATGCTTTTATTGACGGCTGGTGAAAACTCCCAGTATCTCCTTACCATTATTAAGGATGTAGTAGGAGTTGTAGGTTCATGCAGCACAAATGTGTATGGGTCTGATCTGACATTACAATTGTTTTACCATGCACTGATGGTGACTCTGATGAGGAATTTTAGAACTTATGAGGGTTGTGATTTATGTACTGATGTGAGTTCTATTTATGTATTTCTGTACCTCTGATGGGTCTGGTGATGTATTTCTGTGCTGATGAAGGTTTTGACATAGTGTTTGTGAACTGATGGTGGTTCTGGTGATGTATGTCTGTACCCATGGTGGTCCTGGTAATGTATTTCTGTACCTCTGGTGGGTCTGGTGATGTATTTCTGTACTGATGAAGGTTTTGACATAGTGTTTCTGTACTGATGGTGGTTCTGATAATGTATTTCTGTACCTCTGGTGGGTCTGGTGATGAATTTCTGTACTGATTAAGGTTTTGACATAGTGTTTCTGTACCTATGGTGGTTATTGCGATGTATTTCTGTACGTCTGGTGGGGCTGGTGATATATTTCTGTACTGATGAGGGTTTTGACTTTGTATTTCTGTACTGATGGGGGTTATTTGAATGTGTTTCTGTAACTCTGGTGGGTCTGTTGATGGACTTTTGTGTTGTTAATTGTTCTGATCCTGTACACATGTAACAATCCATAACTTGTAAGCTTTCTTGATACCTGGCTTTGTTAATAAAGCGTTGTGCTGTTTGTTAAGTTAAGAGTTTTTGTTAGAAAAAGCATTAAAGGGATTGTCCCAAACTTGTGACTTCATACTTCTCGATCAATGAAAATGAATTGAGTGAGGCTGGACACATCTGGTTAGAATGTGACCAGAAGTATATAAATCACATACTGGTGCTCACATGACCGTCCAATCTTGCCATTGGCACGGGAGAATCCTGACAGTGTGCAGTGCACGCGCTGTGAGAATTCAGAGGCTGCCGTCACCTAGAGGGACTACAGACTCATCTCACACCTGGAAAAGCCCTTTAATTATAACATTAACCACCTTAGTCCATGCCTAACAACATCTACTATATAGTCTTCTAATCGTGTCTGGCTGAAGCCGAAATTGCGCGCCAGCGCTCATTGGCTGCCGCCAGCCGCGGCAACCAGTGAGCGCTGCATATGAAAAAAGCCACGCACATTCAAAATGAGAAGATTATATAGTAGCTGTAGACTGGCGACAGCAACACATAGGTGTCGTTATCGCCAGGCTACATGCGTATGCCGCGGCAACTGCAAACCGCCGCCTTCCTCCTTGCCTCCCTCCTCGCCTCCCTCCTCGCCTCCTGCTGTTCTCACCCGTCTTACAGTGGTCATGTGACAGGGCGGGCTAATGTGATGTCACACAGCCCGCCCTGTCACATGGCTTTCTGGGCTTAACTTATTCTTCCTCACTTCTACCACCCTCGCAGAGCTCTCCCGCCAGTTCCTTGATCTCCCACGGTGGGGCACGCGTATACGTTCCCGGATTTAAGAGGAGACCTGTCACTCCCCCGACGTCGGTACTCGGGCCGTTACCGCTGCGGTCTTGGATCTATTGTGGTCCTGAGGGGTGAGGTACCTTGTGGTGCTGTAAGATACCTGTTTAGTGATGGGCCTGCAGCTCGTCGGTCGGCAGCCGGAGATAAACGTCTGACTGCTTCGACTACCCGCACTGCCGATGCTTCCCCAACATGACCAGCCGGCTCCAACCAGTCCTGGCCTGTTGCCCTCTGTCCTGGTTCCCCCCCTTGAAGGATGGGGTTCCTCTCTGCAGAGCTGCTGTCAGGCTAGTCCTCACTGACTGCCTTCCCAGCACTGTCTGAGGTAAAACTCTCCTAACTTCCTGGTTTTCTCACTCTAGCCTAGGCTTCAGCCTCTTTTGGGACCTACTAAATAACCAGTCCCCCACTATGCTAAGGTGGCCTAGTCCTGTGTATGTGTAACTTGAGACGCCACAGGTTAAACCCTGAACTGCCAACTTACAGAGATACCACAGTTATTATCAGAGTGTAATACCTCTGTGTGGCGCCTAGCCAGAGGGGCGCCACACACAGTAATCAGGTTGCTGTTAGTGCCACACAAACACATTACTATTAAAGTGCAATACTACAAAGTTGAAAATGTAAATATTTTTAAAATGTAAATACCCCCTTGGTGAAATACACCCGTCCGCGGGTGTTAAAACCAAACCGGGTGTGAGTTAACATTTTTATTAACAGGTTAACCGGGTAACTTTCAAACATGTATAAACCATAAAACTTTTACGTTCACTAATATTCTTCCCTTGCCGGAGATTCACTTCTTGTAACGTTGCAATAATATTTACTATAATCTAGTCCTTATCGGTCCAACAGGGACCAGGTAACACGTCTCTGATTAATGTTCATAAGGAGCTGCAAGAAAACAACAGGGCAGTGGAAGAAAACACATATAAAGGAATAGTTAGCATTTTTGGCAATGCAATACCGGGTCAGACTCTTAACTTTTCAACTTTGCTGACCCGGATTGCGAACCACCCGCGGGGACCTGCGTGGCGCTCATACGTTATTACATCCCCACGGTACAGGTCCCGGTCCGGGTGGCCCTGGGGAACTGCAGATAGAGCCACTCTCCTCTCTCCAGCCGCAGCAAACAACGCTGGTACCGCAACCCTCCATTGCTCTCGGGGCCCGGCCTCCTCCATACCACCGACGGCTCATTCCTCCTCCAGATTCGCCTCTTCCTCCCCGACACTGACCTGGCCGCTCATGTTTCGAACCGGCTCCTCCTCAGTCAGCTCAGGCTCTTCCGGGAACTGGATGAAGTCCTCCACCTCGATGATATCCTCCTCTCCGGGCTCCACAGATAGTATGGCAACGGGTTCCAGGGTCTCAGCAACTGGGACTGCCATTGCCTCACAGCAGCACACAGGTAACGGATATAAAAGCCTGACCAGGTGTCTCGTTTTGGCTTCCGGCTGCATCCTGCTCAGTTTTCATAGTCCCAAACTGGTGTGGGCTGGCGCTCGACCCTTGGTTGCTTGATAGCAAGGAGGGCGGGGAGACATTTTGGTGCCTCTTGGATGGCCCATGTATGCTGAGGGGCCGAGGCACGCCCCTGGGCCAGCACATAATACTTTTACATCTTTTGGCCCGCCCACTATGAAGATCCTATAGGCGAGCCTTTCAGGCTTTTCTGGAGCCCGCCACTACCTTCGTCACTCCTTGGCAGAGTGGGGAGTTGGGGCCAATTTCCCGCTCTTTTCTCTTGCTGTAGTGACGCAGGTGTAATTTGCGAGACTATGTAATGGCGGCTCTATTTGTAATCCACAGTACACAGTCAATAAAGTTCCACCAGGCTGGTTCTATCCTGTTCGTGATGCCAGAAAATAATGCGCCAGGGCTAGGGGTACTCGGACACCGGGGCTGTTGATTCTTAGATGGGGATTCACGGGTGGTCGGGATCTTGGTTCCGTGCCCTGGTTATCATTTGTTAGATGTTGAGGAGGGAATATTTACAAGCAAACGTGACACCACCTGTAGTTCCCGGTAATATGGTACCGGCGCCACATTTATTATCAGTGTGTAATACCTCTCTGTGGCGCCTAGCCAGAGGGGCGCCACACCCTCACTGAGGATTTTTTTATTTTTACTTTTACTGTGGAGGAGCGGGAGCCAGGAGGAGCGGGGGGGCCGCGGGGAGCGGAGTATCGCCATATACCATAGTGCTGCTATACATGTACTATAATGTACCGCCATATACCATAGCTCTGCTATACATGTACTGTAATGTACCACCATACTATAGATATATCATAGTGCTGCTATACATGTACTATAATGTAAAGCCATATACCATAGCGCTGCTATACATGTACTGTAATGTACAGCCACATACTATAGTGCTGCAATACATGTGCTGTAATGTACCGGCCATATACCATAGCACTGCTATACATGTACTATAATGTACCGCCATATACTATAGTGCTGCTATACATGTACTATAATGTACCGCCATATACCATAGCGCTGCTATACATGTACTGTAATGTACCACCATATACTATAGTGCTGCTATACAAGTGCTGTAATGTACCGGCCATATACCGTAGCACTGCTATACTTGTACTGTATTGTAGCGCCATATACTATAGTGCTGCTATACATGTGCTGTAATGTACCGCCATATACCATAGCACTGCTATTCATGTGCTGTAATGTACCGCCATATACTATAGTGCTGCTATACATGTACTGTAAGGTACCGCCATATACTATAGTGCTGCTATACATGTGCTGTAATGTACCGCCATATACCATAGCACTGCTATACATGTACTGTAATGTACCGCCATATACCATAGCACTGCTATACATGTACTGTAATGTACCTCCATATACTATAGTGCTGCTATACTTGTGCTGTAATGTACCGCCATATACCATAGCGCTGCTATACATGTACTATAATGTGCCGCCATATACCATAGCGCTGCTATAAATGTACTGTAATGTACCACCATCTATTATATAAAAGCCGAAGGCCACTTCCGGAGAACCCGAAGGTTTACTTCCGTGACGGCCTCCGACCATGCTGCTGACGTCACAGTGCGGGGTAGCCGCGCGGAACTTTCCGTGCAGCTACAGGCACCGGCGTTTCAACGTTCCGCTCACCCCCCTCACTACTGTCTCATCAAACACACACACACACAGCCTCTCACTACAGTCCTCCCAAACACACACACACCATCCCAACCACATCACACATACACACTCACACACTCACACACCCACACAAACACACACACACACACACACACACACTGTCAGCGTCCACCTGTAGTTCATACATACCACCCCGTCTTCCTCGATCGTCCCGTCCTCTGGATCATCCAGACGTCTTCCCTCCGATCCCGACCTCTTCTTACTCCGGCCGGGAGCTCCACGTCCTGCTTCCTCTTAGCCGGCATCTTCCCCGCAAAATGCCTCAACCAAGATGGCGGCCGCAATCATTCGTTAGTTCCCGCCCACAGTCCCAGCCCAGTTCCCGCCCACAATTACGCCCCCTCAGGTCGCGCCCCGCCATCTTGGTTGGAGCAAATACAGTTTCAGCCGCGAAATTTGATTTTTTATCTTCACAGCACATTTTTCCTGCTTCCCCTCTGCCCCTCCAGCCTCTTCCCCTCTGCCTCTCCAGCCTCTTCCCCTCTGCCCCTCCAGCCTCTTCCCCTCTGCCCCTCCAGCCTCTTCCCCTCTGCCCCTCCAGCCTCTGCCCCTCCAGCCTCCACTCTCCCCTCCAGCCTCCGCTCTCCCCTCCAGCCTCTGCCCCTCCAGCCTCCGCTCTCCCCTCCAGCCACCGCTCTCCCCTCCAGCCTCCGCTCTCCCCTCCAGCCTCCCCTGTCCTCTCCCCTCCAGCCTCCCCTGTGCTCTCCCCTCCAGCCTCCCCTGTCCTCTCCACTCCAGCCTCCCCTGTCCTCTGCCCTCCAGCCTCCGCTCTCCCCTCCAGCCTCCGCTCTCCCTTCCAGCCTACGCTCTGCCCTCCAGCCTACGCTCTCTCCTCCAGCCTACGCTCTGCCCTCCAGCCTCCCCTGTCCTCTGCCCTCCAGCCTCCGCTCTGCCCTCCTGCCTCCGCTCTGCCCTCCAGCCTCCGCTCTGCCCTCCAGCCTCCGCTCTCCCCTCCAGCCTCTGCCCCTCCAGCCTCCGCTCTCCCCTCCAGCCTCCGCTCTCCCCTCCAGCCTTCGCTCTCCCCTCCAGCCTCCCCTGTCCTCTGCCCTCCAGCCTCCCCTGTCCTCTCCCCTATAGCCTCCCCTGTGCTCTCCCCTCCAGCCTCCCCTGTCCTCTGCCCTCCAGCCTCCGCTCTCCCCTCCAGCCTACGCTCTCCCCTCCAGCCTACGCTCTCCCCTCCAGCCTACGCTCTGCCCTCCAGCCTCCCCCGTCATCTGCCCTCCAGCCTCCGCTCTGCCCTCCAGCCTACGCTCTTCCCTCCAGCCTCCGCTCTCCCCTCCAGCCTCCGCTCTCCCCTCCAGCCTCCGCTCTCCCCTCCAGCCTCTGCCCCACCAGCCTCTTCCCCTCCAGCCTCCGCTCTCCTCTCCAGCCTCCGCTCTCCCCTCCAGCCTCCCCTGTCCTCTCCTCTCCAGCCTCCCCTGTGCTCTCCCCTCCAGCCTCCCCTGTCTTCTGCCCTCCAGCCTCCGCTCTCCCCTCCAGCCTCCGCTCTCCCCTCCAGCCTACGCTCTGCCCTCCAGCCTACGCTCTCCCCTCCAGCCTATGCTCTGCCCTCCAGCCTCCCCTGTCCTCTGCCCTCCAGCCTCCGCTCTGCCCTCCTGCCTCCGCTCTGCCCTCCAGCCTCCGCTCTGCCCTCCAGCCTCCCCTGTCCTCTGCCCTCCAGCCTCCCCTGTCCTCTGCCCTCCAGCCTCCGCTCCTCCCCTTCAGCCTACCCTGTCCTCTGCCCTCCAGCCTCCGCTTTCCCCTCCAGCCTATGCTCAGCCCTCCAGCCTACGCTCTCCCCTCCAGCCTCCGCTCTCCCCTCCAGCCTCCGCTCTCCCCTCCAGCCTCCCCTGTCCTTTCCCCTCCAGCCTCCCCTGTGCTCTCCCCTCCAGCCTCCCCTGTCCTCTGCCCTCCAGCCTCCGCTCTCCCCTCCAGCCTCTGCTCTCCCCTCCAGCCTCCGCTCTCCCCTCCAGCCTCCGCTCTGCCCTCCAGCCTACGCTCTCCCCTCCAGCCTACGCTCTGCCCTCCAGCCTACGCTCTGCCCTCCAGCCTCCCCTGTCCTCTGCCCTCCAGCCTCCGCTCTGCCCTCCTGCCTCCGCTCTGCCCTCCAGCCTCCGCTTTGCCCTTCAGCCTCCCCTGTCCTCTGCCATCCAGCCTCCCCGGTCCTCTGCCCTCCAGCCTCCGCTCTCCCCTCCAGCCTCCCCTGTCCTCTGCCCTCCAGCCTCCGCTCTCCCCTCCAGCCTCAGCTCTCCCTCCAGCCTACGCTCTGCCCTCCAGCCTACGCTCTCCCCTCCAGCCTACACTCTGCCCTCCAGCCTACGCTCTGCCCTCCAGCCTCCCCTGTCCTCTGCCCTCCAGCCTCCGCTCTGCCCTCCTGCCTCCGCTCTGCCCCTCCAGCCTCCGCTCTGCCCTCCAGCCTTCCCTGTCCTCTGCCCTCCAGCCTCCCCTGTCCTCTGCCCTTCAGCCTCCGCTCCTCCCCTCCAGCCTCCCCTGTCCTCTGCCCTCCAGCCTCCGCTCTTTCCTCCAGCCTCCGCTCTCCCCTCCAGCCTCCGCTCTCCCCTCCAGCCTCCCCTGTCCTCTCCCCTCCAGCATCCCCTGTGCTCTCCCCTCCAGCCTCCCCTGTCCTCTGCCCTCCAGCCTCCGCTCTCCCCTCCAGCCTCCGCTCTCCCGCCAGCTCCGCCTCTACCCTCCAGCCTACGCTCTGCCCTCCAGCCTACGCTCTCCCCTCCAGCCTACGCTCTGCCCTCCAGCCTCCCCTGTCCTCTGCCCTCCAGCCTCCGCTCTGCCCTCCAGCCTCCGCTTTGCCCTCCTGCGTCCGCTCTGCCCTCCAGCCTCCGCTCTGCCCTCCAGCCTCCCCTGTCCTCTGCCCTCCAGCCTCCCCTGTCCTCTGCCCTCCAGCCTCCACTCTCCCCTCCAGCCTCCCCTGTCCTCTGCCCTCCAGCCTCCACTCTCCCCTCCAGCCTCCCTGTCCTCTGCCCTCCAGCCTCCGCTCTCCCCTCCAGCCTCCGCTCTGCCCTCCAGCCTACGCTCTGCCCTCCAGCCTACGCTCTCCCCTCCAGCCTCCGCTCTCCCCTCCAGCCTCCCCTGTCCTCTCCCCTCCAGCCTCCCCTGTGCTCTCCCCTCCAGCCTCCCCTGTCCTCTGCCCTCCAGCCTCCGCTCTACCCCTTCAGCCTCCGCTCTCCCCTCCAGCCTCCGCTCTCCCCTCCAGCCTCCGCTCTGCCCTCCAGCCTACGCTCTCCCCTCCAGCCTATGCTCTGCCCTCCAGCCTACGCTCTGCCCTCCAGCCTCCCCTGTCCTCTGCCCTCCAGCCTCCGCTCTGCCCTCCAGCCTCCCCTGTCCTCTGCCCTCCAGCCTCCCCTGTCCTCTGCTCTCCAGCCTCCGCTCTCCCCTCCAGCCTCCCCTGTCCTCTGCCCTCCAGCCTCCGCTCTCCCCTCCAGCTTCCGCTCTCCCCTCCAGCCTACGCTCTACCCTCCAGCCTACGCTCTGCCCTCCAGCCTACGCTCTGCCCTCCAGCCTCCCCTGTCCTCTGCCCTCCAGCCTCCGCTCTGCCCTCCTGCCTCCGCTCTGCCCTCCAGCCTCCACTCTGCCCTCCAGCCTCCGCTCTGCCCTCCAGCCTCCCCTGTCCTCTGCCCTCCAGCCTCCCCTGTCCTCTGCCCTCCAGCCTCCGCTCTCCCCTCCAGCCTCCGCTCTGCCCTCCAGCCTCCGCTCTCCCCTCCAGCCTCCGCTCTCCCCTCCAGCCTCCGCTCTGCCCTCCAGCCTCCCCTGTCCTCTCCCCTCCAGCCTCCCCTGTGCTCTCCCCTCCAGCCTCCCCTGTCCTCTGCCCTCCAGCCTCTGCTCTGCCCTCCAGCCTCCACTCTCCCCTCCAGCCTCCGCTCTCCCCTCCAGCCTCCGCTCTCCCCTCCAGCCTACACTCTGCCCTCCAGCCTACGCTCTCCCCTCCAGCCTATGCTCTGCCCTCCAGCCTACGCTCTGCCCTCCAGCCTCCCCTGTCCTCTGCCCTTCAGCCTCCGCTCTGCCCTCCTGCCTCCGCTCTGCCCTCCAGCCTCCGCTCTGCCCTCCAGCCTCCCCTGTCCTCTGCCCTCCTGCCTCCCCTGTCCTCTGCCCTCTAGCCTCCGCTCTCCCCTCCAGCCTCCCCTGTCCTCTGCCCTCTAGCCTCCGCTCTCCCCTCCAGCCTCCGCTCTCCCCTCCAGCCTACGCTCTCCCCTCCAGCCTAGGCTCTGCCCTCCAGCCTACGCTCTCCCCTCCAGCCTACGCTCTGCCCTCCAGCCTACGCTCTGCCCTCCAGCCTCCCCTGTCCTCTGCCCTCCAGCCTCCGCTCTGCCCTCCTGCCTCCGCTCTGCCCTCCAGCCTCCGCTCTGCCCTCCAGCCTCCGCTCTGCCCTTCAGCCTCCCCTGTCCTCTGCCCTCCAGCCTCCCCTGTCCTCTGCCCTCCAGCCTCCGCTCTCCCCTCCAGCCTCCCCTGTCCTCTGCCCTCCAGCCTCCGCTCTCCCCTCCAGCCTCTGCTCTCCCCTCCAGCCTCTGCTCCCCTCCAACCTACGCTCTGCCCTCCAGCCTACGCTCTCCCCTCTAGCCTACGCTCTGCCCTCCAGCCTACGCTCTGCCCTCCAGCCTACGCTCTGCCCTCCAGCCTCCCCTGTCCTCTGCCCTCCAGCCTCCGCTCTGCCCTCCTGCCTCCGCTCTGCCCTCCAGCCTCTGCTCTGCCCTCCAGCCTCTGCTATGCCCTCTGCCCTCCAGCCTCCCCTGTCCTCTGCCCTGCAGCGTCCGCTCTGCCCTCCAGCGTCCGCTCTGCCCTCCAGCGTCAGCTCTGCCCTCCAGCGTCAGCTCTGCCCTCCAGCGTCCGCTCTGCCCTCCAGCGTCCGCTCTGTCCTCCAGCGTCCGCTCTGCCCTCCAGCCTCCCCTGTCCTCTGCCCTCCATCCCTCCCTGTCCTCTGCCCTCCAGCCTCCACTCTCCCCTCCAGCCTCCCCTGTCCTCTGCCCTCCAGCCTCCGCTCTCTCCCTCCAGCCTCCGCTCTCCCCTCCAGCCTCCGCTCTCCCCTCCAGCCTCCGCTCTCCCCTCCAACCTACGCTCTGCCCTCCAGCCTACGCTCTCCCCTCCAGCCTACGCTCTGCCCTCCAGCCTACGCTCTGCCCTCCAGCCTCCCCTGTCCTCTGCCCTCCAGCCTCCACTCTGCCCTCCTGCCTCCGCTCTGCCCTCCAGCCTCCGCTCTGCCCTCCAGCCTCTGCTCTGCCCTCCAGCCTCTGCTATGCCCTCTGCCCTCCAGCCTCCCCTGTCCTCTGCCCTGCAGCGTCCGCTCTGCCCTCCAGAGTCCGCTCTGCCCTCCAGCGTCAGCTCTGCCCTCCAGCGTCAGCTCTGCCCTCCAACGTCCGCTCTGTCCTCCAGCGTCCGCTCTGTTCTCCAGCGTCCGCTCTGTCCTCCAGCCTCCCCTCTCCTCTGCCCTCCAGCCTCCCCTCTGCCTTCCAGCCTCCCCTGTCCTCTGCCCTCCAGCCTCCCCTGTCCTCTACCCTCCAGCCTGCCCTCCAGCCTCCGCTCTGTCCTCCAGCCTCCGCTCTGCCCTCCAGCCTCCTCTGTCCTCTGCCCTCCAGCCTCCCCTGTCCTTTGCCCTCCAGCCTCCCCTGTCCTCTGCCCTCCAGCCTCCCCTGTCCTCTGCCCTCCAGCCTCCCCTGTCCTCTGCCCTCCAGCCTCCCCTGTCCTCCAGCCTCCCCTGTCCTCCAGCCTCCCCTCTCCTCTGCCCTCCAGCCTCCGCTCTCCTCACTCCTCCATATGCAATGTACAGTATGTGTATATATGTGTGTATGTACTCACTGTGACGAAATGGACTCCTTCAATATAGAACATATGATGATTTCTTATGTAACCAGACATATCCTATTGTATATTGACTTGTAAACTGGTATTGGCCAAAGAGAATTTCTTACAGTATTGTCATAGATTTCTGTGGTTAAAGTTTAGCTTGGTAATGTAATTATCTAACCTGTTTGTCATTGAAGGCCAGAGAACTTAATTATGCTAATCGTCCATTGTCTATTACCCTGTGAATGTTGATTGAGGCTCCAGCCACTATTGTGTTAATGTCATGGTTTGCAGACTGATTGTCTCAAACTAACATACCATTGTATCACTGCTAGCAATTGGATCAGCATTTGGATTGCAATAGGACTAAAATATGTTAAATGAGGATTGGAGTTCAGCCAATGAAAAGACTGTGTTATTGCACCAATGATGACGTCCCCAATATCCTACAATGAGGGCTGAGGGTATATAAGGAGGACTGTTCACTTTGACCAGCAGATTGGAGTTAGATTCTGTCTAGTGGCCTCAGTCTAGGGATTTTCGGTCCCGGCTAGAGGTTACTGGATTGGATACAGGCAGCTAATCGAGGGTCTTCGGATCCGATTAGCGAGCCATAACCCTAGGCCTAGGCATTTCGGTGCCGACCAAGGGGATCAGAACACGGACTAAAGAACCACAAGGACTTCAGTATCGGATTATCGGATTCGGCTGTGATAGACTGCTTAAGGACAAGGAAGCAACCCAGGTTGGGACGATACAGTCACCTGGCTATAGACTTTGCCGTGCTACATTCTAATCCCTGGTGAGCCAGCGGAAGGGTGAGACTCTGTTGCCTGTTACATTTATGTGTTCTGCTTGGTTATGCGCTATATGCTGTTAACTGTTTGGGGATCCAATAAAGCCTTGATATTGTGATTCCCTCACCCTGTGTTGTCTGAGTAGTGTTCCGCCCTCAGTTAAGGAGCTCGGGCGTTCAGCTGGGGATGAGCCCTGGTCCACGCTGTCTTTGTAAAGGCGGCTGGGCCTGCGGACGAGAGCGCCCGCTGACCCCCGGGTCTCCACAATTGGTGGCAGCGGTGGGATACTACTCAGCCTGGTTTATCCAGGGGAGCTGCAGGGGACTGGTGTTCGTGGACACCGTCCAAGGGCTCAACAACCAGGGAGGCATATAAGCATACCCAGCAGGCCATAGGTGAGGCATTCAGGTTTTGGACGTTGCCATGTCCAACCCCACCAGCTCAGCCATGGGACAAGGGCCGGAGAGGAGATACGGCAGCAGCAGTAAATGGATGCTACAGGATCTGTGCCAGAGGAGAAATATTGAATACAGGAATGCTGACACTCGGTCGGCTATGATTCAGAAATTGGTCCATTGGGACACCCAGAATGATGGTAAGGATGATGAGGACCCCGCCGACGTGGTACCAGAGGATGTAAGTTGTGCACCACATCATGGATCCAGTGAATATCGTGAAATCAGCAGGTCCACAGCAGTCCAAATCAAGGAAAGCTTGGCTGCATTGGGGCCAAAAGCCTCAAGAGAAGAGAGGGCTTGGGTTCTGGGAAATATTTTAGGAATTCCAGCTCACCAACTGCTACCCCCAGCCGCTCGAGTAGGATTATTCCGCTACCCATTAGAAGCCCCATCAGGACAAAGGTATGCAGACAGGATACGTGACTTGCCCAATCCACAGCGCTGTTATACGTGTGGACGTCTTGGACATATGGACAAAGATTGTCGCCAACACCGGGGCCCCATGCCTGGAGCTCATCGGCCAGCACAGCCAGTCCAGGTCAGTGACGTCCAAGCCCCGGGACAACAAGAAACTGATTCTGTCCACATCCTGGTAAGCCCAGCTATTGTTTCTCCAGACCCTGTACCCTGTTCCCAATTAACCATCTCCCTGGCTGAGGGTCAGTGCTCAGACATCCCTTCGGAAGGTGTGCAGCTAGCCGAGGCGAACGACCAAGGAGAGGACAAGTTGGAGCTTACAGACAGTGACCCTACACCTGTTATTTTGGAGCCTGAGCAGGGAGAGGACAAGTTGGAGTTTATGGACAACGTCCCTATCCCTGTTGCTTTGGGAACTGACCAGGAAGAGGTCGATGTGGAGCTTATAGACTGTGACCCTACACCTGCTAGTGTGGAGACTGACCAGGAAGAGGTCGATGTGGAGCTTATAGACTGTGACCCTACACCTGCTATTGTGGAAACTTACCTGGAAGAAGTCAATGTGGATCTTAAAGACAGCATCCCCACCCCTGTTAGTTTGGAGCCTGAGCAGGGAGAGGACAATTTGGAGTTTATGGACAATGTCCCTATCCCTGTTGCTTTGGAGACTGACCAGGAAGAGCTTGATGTGGGATTTGTGAGCAGCTTCCCCACACCTGGTGTTTCAGGGGCTAACCAGGAGGAGGTTGAAGTGGGGCTCATGGATGGCCCCCCCACATCTGTTGTTTTGCAAGCTGACCCAGGACAAGGACTATCCAGCCAGTTTGTCACAGCCATCACCATCATCCAGGAAGCCAAGCAGCACCCTGATGTGGAACTTGCTACCCCACCTTCTGAGGATAATCCATGTTCCCAGACCCCATCATTCTTCTCTGAGCCATCAACAGTGAGTACACCTAGCCAGACTGTGGTCATTGACTGGGGGGGAATTGATAACCAGAAGTTTATGGGAGCCCAACTCCTGAATCCCATTTTACTGCTTGTCCACAATATGTCTGCCCATCCTGGGGGAGGTAATCTGGGGGAGGTGTATAGATGGAAGCCTCGGTTGCTGACTTCACCATTAAAAAAGACAATGCCGCCCAGAGGAGAAGGATGACCAGAGACTGATCACATCTGACTGCCCTGTCTGGTTACATGAGAAGGGGGAGGTATGTGACGAAATGGACTCCTTCAATATAGAACATATGATGATTTCTTATGTAACCAGACATATCCTATTGTATATTGACTTGTAAAGTGGTATTGGTCAAAGAGAATTTCTTACAGTATTGTCATAGATTTCTGTGGTTAAAGTTTAGCTTGGTAATGTAATTATCTAACCTGTTTGTCATTGAAGGCCAGAGAACTTAATTATGCTAATCGTCCATTGTCTATTACCCTGTAAATGTTGATTGAGGCTCCAGCCACTATTGTGTTAATGTCATGGTTTGCAGACTGATTGTCTCAAACTAACATACCATTGTATCACTGCTAGCAATTGGATCAGCATTTGGATTGCAATAGGACTAAAATATGTTAAATGAGGATTGGAGTTCAGCCAATGAAAAGACTGTGTTATTGCACCAATCATGACGTCCCCAATATCCTACAATGAGGGCTGAGGGTATATAAGGAGGACTGTTCACTTTGACCAGCAGATTGGAGTTAGATTCTGTCTAGTGGCCTCAGTCTAGGGATTTTCAGTCCCGGCTAGAGGTCACTGGATTGGATACAGGCAGCTAATCGAGGGTCTTCGGATCCGATTAGCGAGCCATAACCCTAGGCCTAGGCATTTCGGTGCCGACCAAGGGGATCAGAACACGGACTAAAGAACCACAAGGACTTCAGTATCGGATTATCGGATTCGGCTGTGATAGACTGCTTAAGGACAAGGAAGCAACCCAGGTTGGGACGATACAGTCACCTGGCTATAGACTTTGCCGTGCTACATTCTAATCCCTGGTGAGCCAGCGGAAGGGTGAGACTCTGTTGCCTGTTACATTTATGTGTTCTGCTTGGTTATGCGTTATATGCTGTTAACTGTTTGGGGATCCAATAAAGCCTTGATATTGTGATTCCCTCACCCTGTGTTGTCTGAGTAGTGTTCCGCCCTCGGTTAAGGAGCTCGGGCGTTCAGCTGGGGATGAGCCCTGGTCCACGCTGTCTTTGTAAAGGCGGCTGGGCCTGCGGACGAGAGCGCCCGCTGACCCCCGGGTCTCCACACTCACTTCCGTCACTTTGTCCGCACTTCCCTCACTTTGTCCGCACACATACACACACACACACACTCCGCTATAGTTAGCACCGGCCCTGCATCAGCCGCCTGGATCCTCAGTCGACATGTCGCCACCCCCCAACTACTGGATCCATTATAGCATCCAAGAAGTGTCGCCAAACTTCCCGGACGCCATATTCGATCCAGTCCTCCGCGGGTGGCGACATGTTGACTCAGGATCCAAGCAGCGAGGAAGAAGCAGGGTTGGTGCTAACTATAGTGGAGTGTGTGTGTATGTATGTATGTGTGTGCTGACCACTCTGCCCACGGCGCTGCGCTGACCACTCTGCCCACGGCGCTGCGCTGACCACTCTGCCCACGCCGCTGCGCTGACCACTCTGCCCACGCCGCTGCGCTGACCAATCTGACCGCACTCACTGCTAACCACTGAGCCACCGCACTCACTGCTAACCACTGAGCCCCCGCACTCACTGCTAACCACTGAGCCACCGCACTCACTGCTAACCACTGAGCCACCTGTATACACACAATTCATTTCACCGCACTCCCCTAACTATTAGTAAATAGACTATATATGGATTCTAGACTACCCGATTCTTTAGAATCGGGCCGCCATCTAGTATACTATAATGCTGCTATACAAGTGCTGTAATGTACCGCCATATACTATAGTGCTGCTATACATGTGCTGTAATGTACCGCCATATACAATAGCACTGCTATTCATGTGCTGTAATGTACCGCCATGTACTATAGTGCTGCTATACATGTACTGTAATGTACCGCCATATACTATAGTGCTGCTATACATGTGCGTTATATACCGCCATATACTATAATGCTGCTATACATGTACTGTAATGTACCGTCATATACTATAGCGTTGCTATACATGTACTATAATGTATCATCATATACTATAGTGCTGCTATACATGTGCTGTAATGTACCGCCATATACAATAGCACTGCTATTCATGTGCTGTAATGTTCCGCCATATACTATAGTGCTGCTATACATGTACTGTGATGTACCGCTATATATTATAGTGCTGCTATACATGTGCGTTATATACCGCCATATACTATAATGCAGCTATACATGTACTGTAATGTACCGCCATATACTATAGCATTGCTATAAATGTACTATAAAGTACCGTCATATACTATAGTGCTGCTATACATTTACTGTAATGTACCGCCATATACTATAGTGCTGCTATACATGTGCTGTAATGTACCGCCATATACTATAGTGCTGCTATACATGTAATGTAATGTACCACCATATGCTATAGTGCTGCTATACATGTACTGTAATGTACCACCATACACTAGAGTGCTGCTATACATGTGCTGTAATGTACCGCCATATACCATAGTGCTGCTCTACATGTACTGTAATGTACCGCCATATACCATAGCGCTGATATACATGTACTGTAATGTACCGCCATATACCATAGCGCTGCTATACATGTACTGTAATGTTACATATACATACACTGTTTGAAATTGTTGGGTTGCCGACACAGTATCCAATCAGCTTTCATCGCTGTGACAGCAGTGGTGAAGGCTGATTGGTTAAATTGGGCAGTAAATGCTTTCCATGGTGCTGAAGTTAAAATGGAAAGCCCAGACTTTTAAACACGAGTGGTGTTTGAAATTCGCAGTAAATGCTTTCCATGGTGCTGAAGTTAAAACGTCAGCACCATGGAAATCCCAGACTTTCAAACACGAGCAGTGTTTAAGGTTCAGCACCATGGAAAGCATTTACTGCGAATTTCAAACACCACTCATGTTTGAAAGTCCGGGCTTATCATGGGTCTGAAATTTTAACTTCAGCATCAAGGAAAGCGTTTACCACCCTGTGACAAAATGGACTCCTTCAATGTAGAACATATGATGATTTCTTATGTAACCCAGACAGTATTGAATCTCGGTTTGCAAACTTGTAATGGCCAAGGAGAATTTCCTACAAAATTTTCATAGATTACTGTGGTTTAAGTTTAGCATGGTAATGTAATTATCTAACTTGTTTGTCATAGAAGGCCATAGAACTTAATTATGCTAATCGTCCATTGTCTATTATCCTGTGAATGTTGATTCTAGGTACATGGCCGCAGCTACTATTGTTTTAATGTCATGGGTTGCAAACTAAATGTCTCCTACTAACATTCCATTGTATTACTGCTAGCTGCTATATCACTCAGTATTTGGCTCGCCATGTCAGGATTGCAATACTTCTAAAAATATGTTAAATGAGGATTGAGGTCCAGCCAATGAAAAGACAGTTTTATTCCACCTAACGTGACGTTCCCAATATCCTGCAATGAGGGCTGAAGGTATATAAGGAGATGTGTTTATTAACCAGAGTTAGTTAGATTCTGTCTAGTGGCCTCAGTCTAGGGATTTCGGTCCCGGCTAGAGGTTCACTGGATTGAAGATTGGATACAGGCAGCTAATCTAGGATCTTCGGGTACGGTTAGCAAGCCATAACCCCAGGCCTAGGCATTTTGGTGCTGACCAAGGGGACCAGAACACGGACTATAGAACCACAAGGACTTCAGCATCAGATTATCGGATTCGGCTGTGATAAAGACTGCATAAGGATAAGGAAGCAACCCAGGTTGGGATGATACAGTCACCTGGCTACAGACTTTGCTGTGCTACATTCTAAACCCTGGTGAGCCAGCGGAAGGGTGAGACTCTGTTGCCTGTTACATTGTTGTGTTTGCTGGTTATGCGTTATATGCTGTTAACTGTTTGGGGATCCAATATAGCCTTAACATTGTGTTTCCCTCACCCTGTGTTGTCTGAGTATTGTTCCGCCCACGGTTAAGGAGCTCGGGCGTTCAGTTGGGGATGAGCCCTGGTCCACGTTGTCTTTGTAAAGGCGGCTGGGCCAGCGGACGAGAGCACCCACTGACCCCGGGTCTCCACATGCCCTATTTAACCAATCGGCTTTCACTGCTGCTGTCAGAGAGGTGAAAGCTGATTGGTTGCTGTGCAGGCAACCCGGCAATTTCAAACACCGCTGCTGAGACAGCTGCAGTGTTGAATATGCCGGTAAATGCTGTCGGTGGGGCTGAAGTTTGCACAGCGGGATTACTCAGCATGAGTAGCACTCACAGCACACTCACATGCATACAGCCATGCACACACACCCACATACACCACGATCACACCACACTCGTGCAAAAAACACACAGCACTCGCATCACTGTCATGCATCAAAAACACTCCATTTTTTATGCATTTAAAGGGGATGTCCATAACCTAGTTATTGTAGATATCCTAATTAATATTTAGATATTGACATGAAATTAACCTAACAGTTAATTTACCACTTTGGAACAAATGTGCCTCAGGTATTAGGCTTGCTTTTAGGTATATTCAGTTCTCTCAATGAGAATATGTCATTCATTTTTTTTTGTAGCTTTACTTTTTGAGAAAATGTACAGTTGCCCACACATGAATTAGGGATTTTTTCTTGACAGGGAAATTAATTGTAGAATCAAACATGTTATATAAGGTAAGTGACAAATACTTAAATACTTAAAAATAAAATACACATTTATATAAGTATTAAGGTATTGGTTAAAAATATATAACTGACCATCTGTGATTCTACACTGACTCTTTGGCAGTGTGTTCTACAGAAATGTAAGGCAATGTAGTAGATCATTTGGCTTTGACTACATCTGCAGAAAATTTCCAGCACTGACCATGGAGAAGCTAAAAGAAGGTATTTTTGATGGCTCTGAAATATCCATACTTCAAAGATTCATTGAAGATGTGGAGGCAGATGCATGGTCTTTTTTCACTTTGGTTGTACAGAATATTCTTGGGAACTATAAATCATAGAAAGAATGCTATCTTCTTTCCATCACCTTGGCTATACAATGTGTATCAAGGTGTATTATCTCGACTGCCACTTGGATTGTTTCCCAGAAAACCTTGGTGACCTAAGTGAAGAGCAGGGTGAAAGATTCCACCAAGATTTAAAAACTGCATCAGGAAACGCTCCTCATAGGAGCCCATTATAACAACCGGATTGCATGTAATGCAATCCGGTTACCGCATCCGGCTCTGCAGCCTGCGTGAAAAATCACCAAGGCTGCAGTTTTCGGAGCGGTTCTATCATCTGCAATGTGGTAACCGCATTGCTCAGGATGTGTAATCCTGAGCAATGCGGTTACCGTATACTTTGCTTATCCCGGCTGCCGCCGAGATAATCAAAGTGTTAACACTGTTAAAACAGCTTAAATATTAATAATATTTGTGGCCATCATGGGCAGCGCACAGCCATAGATCTACTGTAAATGCGTACAGGACCTCGGACAGCACACGTACTATACATACATTACGTATAGTATGTGCGCAGCTGACAGGGGAGCCGCGGCTTCATTCAGAAAATTGTACAGAGCCGACAGGAGGCGGCTTACTGTACATGAGTTATTAACACATTACATGCCTACCAGAGTGGGCAGCATGTTTCTGGGGGGGTGGGCACCCCTAGAAACATGATGGCCACAATTATTATTAACTAGCTGTGAGCCCGATGCAAATGCATCGGGATTCTAGAACGTGCATTAATTTGATTATAGTAGTTATAGCTGTTAGCCTGATGCAAATGCATCGGGTATCTAAAATATGTTTATTGTTTTTTTTAAAGATTTTTAAATAATAATCGCATCATCAATAGCAATAATATAAGCCATAGCATTATTATTAGCAGTAATAGCAGTATTAATAGCATTATGAGCAGTATTATGAGCATTAATAACAGTATTAATAGCATTAATAGCATTATTATTAGCATTAATAGCATTATTAATAGCATTATTAGCATTAATAATAGCATTAATAACATTATTAATAGCATTGATAGCATTATTATTAGCATTAATAGCATTAATAATAGCATTATTAGCATAAATAATAGCATTAATAACATTATTAATAGCATAAATAGCATTATTATTAGCATAAATAGCATTAATAATAGGATTATTAGCATTAATAATAGCATTAATAACATTATTAATAGCATTAATAGCATTATTATTAGCATTAATAGAATTAATAATAGCATTATTAGCATTAATAATAGCATTAATAACATTATTAATAGCATTAATAGCATTATTATTAGCATTAATAGCATTATTATTAGCATTAACAGCATTAATAATACCATTAATAGCATTATTATTAGCATTAATAGCATTAATAGCATAAATAATAGGATTAATAGCATTATTAATAGCATTAATAGCATTATTATTAGCATAAATAGCATTAATAATAGGATTATTAGCATTAATAATAGCATTAATAACATTAATAATAGGATTATTAGCATTATTATTAGCATTAATAGAATTAATAATAGCATTATTAGCATTAATAATAGCATTAATAACATTATTAATAGCATTAATAGCATTATTATTAGCATTAATAGCATTATTATTAGCATTAATAGCATTAATAATACCATTAATAGCATTATTATTAGCATTAATAGCATTAATAGCATAAATAATAGGATTAATAGCATTATTAATAGCATTAATAGCATAAATAATAGGATTAATAGCATTATTAATAGCATTAATAATAGCATTAATAGCATTATTATTAGCATAAATAGCATTAATAATAGGATTATTAGCATTAATAATAGCATTAATAACATTATTAATAGCATTATTAGCATTAATAATAGCATTAATAACATTATTAATAGCATTATTAGCATTATTATTAGCATTAATAGCATTATTAATAGCATTAATAGCATTATTATTAGCATTAATAGCATTATTATTAGCATTAATAGCATGAATAATACCATTAATAGGATAAAATATTAGCATTAATAGCATTAATAGCATAAATAATAGGATAAATAGCATTATTATTAGCATTAATAGCATTATTAATAGCATTAATAGCATTATTATTAGCATAAATAGCATTATTAATAGGATTATTAGCATTATTATTAGCATTAATAGAATTAATAATAGCATTATTAGCATTAATAATAGCATTAATAACATTATTAATAGCATTAATAGCATTATTATTAGCATTAATAGCATTATTATTAGCATTAATAGCATTAATAATACCATTAATAGGATAAATATTAGCATTAATAGCATTAATAGCATAAATAATAGGATTAATAGCATTATTAATAGCATTAATAGCATTATTAATAGCATTAATAGCATTATTATTAGCATAAATAGCATTAATAATAGCATTATTAGCATTAATAATAGCATTAATAACATTAATAGCATTAATAGCATTATTATTAGCATTAATAGCATGAATAGCATTATTATTAGCATTAATAGCATTAATAATACCATTAATAGGATAAATATTGACATTAATAACATTATTAATATCATTATTAGCATTAATAATAGCATTAATAACATTATTAATAGCATTAATAGCATTATTATTAGCATTAATAGAATTAATAATAGCATTATTAGCATTAATAATAGCATTAATAACATTATTAATAGCATTAATAGCAGTATTATTAGCATTAATAGCATTATTATTAGCATTAATAGCATTAATAATACCATTAATAGGATAAATATTAGCATTAATAGCATTAATAGCATAAATAATAGGATTAATAGCATTATTAATAGCATTAATAGCATTATTAATAGCATTAATAGCATTATTATTAGCATAAATAGCATTAATAATAGCATTATTAGCATTAATAATAGCATTAATAACATTATTAATAGCATTAATAGCATTATTATTAGCATTAATAGCATTAATAGCATTATTATTAGCATTAATAGCATTAATAATACCATTAATAGGATAAATATTGACATTAATAGCATTAATAATAGCATTTATTAGCATTAATAATAGCATTAATACATTATAATAGCATTAATAGCATTATTATTAGCATTAATGATATTAATAATAGCATTATATAGCATTATAATAGCATTAATAACATTATTAATAGCATTAATAGCATTATATTAGCATTATATAGCATTAATAGTATTATTAATAGCATGAATAGCATTATTAATAGCATTAATAGGATTATTAATTAGCATTAATAGCATTATATAATAGCATTAATAGCATTATTATAGCATATAGCATTAATAATAGCATAAAACATTATTAATAGCATTAATAGCATTATTATTAGCATTAATAGCATTAATAATAGCATTATATAGCATTATTAATAGCATTAATAACATATATTAATAGCATTAATATCATTATTAGCATAAATAGCATTAATAATAATAGATTATATTAGCATTAATATATAAGCATTAATAGCATTATTAATAGCATTAATAGCATTATTATTAGCATTAATAGAATTAATAAGCTTATAGCATTAATTAGTCATTAATAATAATAATTGTTATCATTAATATAGCATTATTATTAGCATTATATCATTATAAGCATTATAATTATATAGCATTAATAATTATTATGTTATTAGCATTATTTCATAATTTTTAATTATTATTAGATTATTAATATTATTACTTTTAATAGCATTATATTATTATATTATTGATTAATTATATTATGTTTTTAATTATAATGTTTTATTATTTTATTAATACATTTAGTTATTATTATTAATAATTAATTATTTATAGCTAGAAAGCATTTCATTTAGTTCGCTAAAGGCTATTTATTAGCATAATATTTTATTTTTTATTATTATTTTTATTGATTTTTTATTATTTTTAATTATTTTTTTTATTATTTTTTAATTCTTTTTTAATTATTTTTTTTATTATTTAATTTATTATTTAGGCTGAGACGCAGTTCTCATTCAGGTCGCAAAGGGCTGATCTTATTAGCATATATTATTTTTTTTTATTTATTGATTTTATTTTTATTTTTTTTTTATTATTTTTTAATTCTTTTTTATTTTTTTATATTTAATTTATTATTTAGGTGAGACGCAGTTTCATAGTCGCCTTTATTAGCATATATTTTATTTTTATTATTTTATTGAATTTTTATTTTTTTTATTTTTTATTATTTTTAATTCTTTTTATTATTTTTTATATTTAATTTATTATTTAGGCTGAGACGCAGTTCTCATTCAGGTCCGCAAAGGGCTGATCTTATTAGCATATATTTTATTTTTTTATTATTATTTTTATTGAATTTTTTATTATTTTTAATTATTTTTTTTTATTATTTTTTAATTCTTTTTTAATTCTTTTTTTTATTATTTAATTTATTATTTAGGCTGAGACGCAGTTCTCATTGAGGTCCGCCTTTATTAGCATATATTTTATTTTTTTATTATTATTTTTATTGAATTTTTTATTATTTTTAATTTTTTTTTTTTTATTATTTTTTAATTCTTTTTTAATTCTTTTTTTTATTATTTAATTTATTATTTAGGCTGAGACGCAGTTCTCATTCAGGTCCGCAAAGGGCTGATCTTATTAGCATATATTTTATTTTTTTATTATTATTTTTATTGAATTTTTTATTATTTTTAATTATTTTTTTTTATTATTTTTTAATTCTTTTTTAATTATTTTTTTTATTATTTAATTTATTATTTAGGCTGAGACGCAGTTCTCATTGAGGTCCGCCTTTATTAGCATATATTTTATTTTTTTATTATTATTTTTATTGAATTTTTTATTATTTTTAATTATTTTTTTTTATTATTTTTTAATTCTTTTTTAATTATTTTTTTTATTATTTAATTTATTATTTAGGCTGAGACGCAGTTCTCATTCAGGTCCGCAAAGGGCTGATCTTATTAGCATATATTTTATTTTTTTATTATTATTTTTATTGAATTTTTTATTATTTTTAATTATTTTTTTTTATTATTTTTTAATTCTTTTTTAATTATTTTTTTTATTATTTAATTTATTATTTAGGCTGAGAGGCAGTTCTCATTCAGGTCCGCAAAGGGCTGATCTTATTAGCATATATTTTATTTTTTTATTATTATTTTTATTGAATTTTTTATAATTTTTAATTATTATTTTTATTATTTTTTAATTCTTTTTTAATTATTTTTTTTATTATTTAATTTATTATTTAGGCTGAGACGCAGTTCTCATTGAGGTCCGCCTTTATTAGCATATATTTTATTTTTTTAGTATTATTTTTATTGAATTTTTTATTATTTTTAATTATTTTTTTTTATTATTTTTTAATTCTTTTTTAATTATTTTTTTTATTATTTAATTTATTATTTAGGCTGAGACGCAGTTCTCATTCAGGTCCGCAAAGGGCTGATCTTATTAGCATATATTTTATTTTTTTATTATTATTTTTATTGAATTTTTTATTATTTTTAATTATTTTTTTTTATTATTTTTTAATTCTTTTTTAATTATTTTTTTTATTATTTAATTTATTATTTAGGCTGAGACGCAGTTCTCATTGAGGTCCGCCTTTCTTTTTTGCCATTGAAATGCATTAGCGGTGTGTCGGCGATTTTATGGCCGACCACCTGGTTCTATTTGTCGGCCCTAAAATCGCGGACACACCGCTAATGCATCTCTATGGGCAGTCAGGCCGATTTCGGATTGAACGCCGACCAATCAGAATTCGAGCTGACTTGCCCATAGACATGCATTAGCGGTGTGTCGGCGATTTTATGGCCGACCACCTGGTTCTATTTGTCGGCCGTAAAATCGCGGACACACCGCTAATGCATCTCTATGGGCAGTCAGCCCGATTTCGGATTGAACGGCAACCAATCAGAAGTCGAGCTGACTGCCCATAGAGATGCATTAGCGGTGTGTCCGCGATTTTAGGGCCGACAAATAGAACCAGGGGGGCGGCCATAAAATCGCCGACACACCGGTAATGTATGTGAATGGGGAAAAAAGGCGGACCTGAATGAAAACTGAATGAGGAGCTCTTCTGATTGGCTGAGGGCATTATCCAGCAACCAATCAGAAGACGGCGTGAGATTTCATTGAGGTAGAATGGGGGATTTTTCCTCCATTCTATCTTAATGAGAAGGAAGAGGACGTCGGAGGTGGAATTTTCGGAAAAGAAGACAGAAGATCCCCGGGGCCGGACGAAGAGGCGGAGATGGCGGAAAGAAGAGAGAAGACCCCCGGGGCCGGAGGAAGAGGATGCCTGGCCGGACGGAGGATCGGACGGACGATCAGATGACTTGAAGGCATGTAAGTGATGGACGGGGGCTTCGGGTGTAGGGCCTTAGGTGAGAGCGGCGTTAGGTTAGGGGACGGCGGGGGGTTAGGGTGTAGGGCTTTAGCGACAGGGGCAGGGGACAGCGGCGGGAGCTTAGGGGGTATCGGCGGGGGCCTAGGGGGTAGGAGCTTAGGTAGGGGCGGCGATGGCTTAGGGGGTAGACGGCGGGGCTTAGGGGGTATCGGCGGCGAGTCGGGGGTTAGGTAGTCGGGGCTTAGGGGGTATCGGCGGCGGGTTTGGATGGTGCGAGTCGGGGGTTAGGTGGTCGGGGCTGCTGCGGGGTTTCGGCGGCGGGTTTGGATGGTGCGAGTCGGGGGTTAGGTGGTCGGGGCTGCTGCGGGGTTTAGGGGGTTAGGGGCGGCGGTGCCTTAGGGGGTAGGCGGCATGGCTTAGGGGGTATCGTCGGGGGTCTAGGGGGTAGGGGGTTAGGGGCGGCGGTGCCTTAGGGGGTAGGCGGCATGGCTTAGGGGGTATCGGCGGGGGCCTAGGGGGTAGGGGCGGCGGGGGTTAGGTGGTCGGGGCTGCTGCGGGGTTTCGGCGGCGGGTTTGGATGGTGCGAGTCGGGGGTTAGGTGGTCGGGGCTGCTGCGGGGTTTAGGGGGTTAGGGGCGTCGGTGCCTTAGGGGGTAGGCGGCATGGCTTAGGGGTATCGTCGGGGGTCTAGGGGGTAGGGGGTTAGGGGCGGCGGTGCCTTAGGGGGTAGGCGGCATGGCTTAGGGGGTATCGTCGGGGGTCTAGGGGGTAGGGGGTTAGGGGCGGCGGTGCCTTAGGGGGTAGGCGGCATGGCTTAGGGGGTATCGTCGGGGGCCTAGGGGGTAGGGGCGGCGGGGGTTAGGTGGTCGGGGCTGCTGCGGGGTTTCGGCGGCGGGTTTGGATGGTGCGAGTCGGGGGTTAGGTGGTCGGGGCTGCTGCGAGGTTTAGGGGGTTAGGGGCGGCGGTGCCTTAGGGGGTAGGCGGCATGGCTTAGGGGGTATCGTCGGGGGTCTAGGGGGTAGGGGGTTAGGGGCGGCGGTGCCTTAGGGGGTAGGCGGCATGGCTTAGGGGGTATCGGCGGGGGCCTAGGGGGTAGGGGCGGCGATGGCTTAGGGGGTAGACGGCGGGGCTTAGGGGGTATCGGGGGCGGGTTTGGATGCTGCGGGTCGGGGGTTAGGTGGTCGGGGCTGCTGGTCGGGGCTGCTGCGGGGCTTAGGGGGTAGGGGGTTAGGGGCGGCGGTGCCTTAGGGGGTAGGCTTAGAGCGGCAGGGGGCTGTAGTGTACAGCGCGATGGTATACTACAGTCCCATGGCGCTTATGGGCATGGGACTGTAGTATACTATAGCGGTGTACAGTACAGCAGCGCGTAGTGGCTTAGAGCGGCAGGGGGCTGTAGTGTACAGCGCGATGGTATACTACAGTCCCATGGCGCTTATGGGCATGGGACTGTAGTATACTATAGCGGTGTACAGTACAGCAGCGCGTAGTGGCTTAGAGCGGCAGGGGGCTGTAGTGTACAGCGCGATGGTATACTACAGTCCCATGGCGCTTATGGGCATGGGACTGTAGTATACTATAGCGGTGTACACTACAGGAGTATGGGCTTCGGTGGCTTGGTTAGCGGTTGTAGCGACTCGCAATGCCCGCTTCGCGGGCATTGCTTCGCTGGGCTGCAACGACTCGCAATGCCCGCTTTGCGGGCATTGCTTCGTGAGTCGCCGTGGCCGCGTAGCGGCCACGGGGAGAGTCCAGGAGAAGCAGCTCGGACTCGCTAACCAAGCGACCGGAAGCAGCGCCGCTCCGACGGAAGTCGCTACTGTAATTATTATTAATATTTAAGCTGTTTCAACAAATTTTACAGTTTGCTCATCCCTGCAGGGATGAGTAAACTGTACGGTAACTGCATTGCTCAGGATTACACATCCGGAGCAATCCGGTTACCGGATAGTGGCTTCAGCCACACATTTTTCATGAAAAATGTGTGTCAAGCTAATTGCGTTCACCACATCCGGATCTGGATGCGGTGAACACAATTCTCTTTTAAAGTGTGACCCTAGCCTGATTCAAATGTTTTGGCAAATCATATTAAACAACATTTACCATTAACAAGGTGTCATAAAAATGAAAACATTGAAAATCACTGGGATGTTTTGCAGCGTTCCAGAGTTATTATTTCATAAAGTCACATTGGTCAGAATTGTGAAATATGGACTGGTCAGGAAGGAGAAAATAAGTTTGGGGTATTGGGTTAAAATATTTAGCAAAATGTGTTAGTTTATTAAACAAAGAAATTAGTGCCTGAGATATTTAAATTTTAAATCTGCCTACTGCTACTGTGGGCGCTATAAAGTCTTAGTTAGATAGATAGTGAGCGAATCTCAAGTTAGATAGACACATAGGTTTAGGGAGTAGGGACTAGTTCGAATCTCAGCCCTTTTGAGGGCTACTTCAGACAAGTAGGGAGTAGGGATTAGTTGTAAATATCAGCCTTTTTGAGGGCTACTTCATAGAAGTAGGGACTAGTTATACTATCAGCCCTTTTGAAGAGATTAGAGCAGTTCCTAGCAGTTTTTGCCAGGCAGGTGTGTGCCAGTGCTGTGCAAGTGTTTTTCACAGCATCTTGCCAAATTTATCTCAGGCAATCCTTTAGGGCAGGTAGTGTAGCACTGCTGTGAAGAAAGCTACACCACCTGTCTTTAGTAGCCAATTTTTTACTGCAGCAAGTCCAGGCAATTTTTTGGGGCTAGTAGCAGTGTCTGGTAGTCAGCGGTGTAGCCCATCTGTAAAGTAAGCTACACCGCCTGTCTATCCAGTAGCCAATCTTTTATTGCACCTAGTCCAGGCAATTTTTTTGGGCTAGTAGCAGTGTCTAGTAGACAGTGGTGTAGCCCATTTGTGAACCAAGCTATACCGCTTGTCTATCCAGTAGCCAATTTTTTACTGCTGCTAGTCCAGGCAATTTTTTTGGGCTAGTAGCAGTGTCTACAGTGGTGTAGCCCACTTGTGAACCTAGCTACACAGCCTGTCTAGTTCAGACTAATTTTTAACTGCACCTAGCCCAGGTAATAGTTTGGGTCTAGTACCACTGTTTCTCACTCTTATCAAAGACACTATAATGTAACAGAGTCAAAGTATAAGTGCATCATACAAATGGCCCCAAATAATTTATAGTTCTATACACTCACGTTCTGTGTTATAAAATGGATTGATAATCCCTTTCTATTTATTCCTGTTCTGCATTGCTCCCAGGTCCCTATGTAGAGCAATAGGCATTAGAACAGTTTTAAAGTCAATTAAGGAATAAAAAGTGTACACTAACCTCCTATGTGGTTTTAAATGGGTAGGAGATACATTCCTAAATCCTGTCAGGAGTTGCTTCTAAGGTTGCCTAGTAGCAGGTTGATCCTAAATTTGCCTCCTTAGTCACCTAGTAATAGGTAATCTCAGTCTCATTACTTCTTATTACTTATATCATTGAGCTATATGTTATCAAAAAGTATATTGTCTTACTTATGTGAGTTCCTGATATGTCTCAGTCTCAATCAGCAGGAATGTAATAACAGTTCTCCCTCCTCTTTTTTCTAAAGGGACCTGGTGAAGGAACAGTAGTTTCCTTTAACAAAGTCACCCTGAAAGTGTTGATAGTTCAATCTATATAGTAATACTATTACATGGCACTTTTACCTATAGACCAGCGATGTCCAGCTTGCAATGGGTTAAGTTGCTTGTCAGGGGCTTTCCAATGCTGTAGAGCAGTGCTGCCCCCTCCTTCTCTGTGTAGTGAGTGGCCGCCGCTGTCCAAGTTTCTATTACACCCCACCCAGGACTTTCCCCTGGCCGCCGCCTACCAGGAAGTGCGACGTGGCAGGTGTCCGGTCCAAGGGTGCGTTCCACAAACTGCGCATGCGCCTGATGAGCGGTACGCGCATGCGAAGTGCAGACGGTGGTCCTCAAGCAAAGCTTGTGTTCCACCATCTGCGTTTCACACCGTGCATGCGCGGTATTACTGTCCGCCCTGTTAGTTTGTATGTACGGCGCTGATGGCGCTGCAGGGAGAGAATGTTCATATGAACCATCTCCCCTGTTGGAACTAATATATTTTTAGTGCGGTCACCTTATGGGTCCCTATATTAGCATGTATTAAGTAGAGGTTCTCTTTTTACTGTAAGAACCTAATAGGTCCCAGTTTTAATAAATATTATTAGGCAGAAGTTTTTCTATTTACTATGAGAACGTTTAATGGGGTTATTTTGGGGTTTGTGTGCCTATCCATAGGTCTTATAAAAGGTCCCCTGGACTACCCAGGTGAATCAAGAACCCCATTCTTGTCTATTTCTTTGGGTAACAATATTTTGGAATTTTAATGTCATTCAAGGCACTTGAAGAGTTTCTGGTGATACTATGCCTCACTATCGGAGGTGTGTGCACTTTTTGTGAAGCTATGCCACTATTCTATACATTGGAAAAAGTCTAAACCAGTTTGACTACTGTTTTACTACATTTGGGAGTGTTATTTGTTTTATCAAGGTCAGTTAGAGAATATATATTTCCTTCAGTTACTATATACGCCCCTGCCCATTTGGGCTGTTTAAAGGGTGGCTTGTTTTCAGCCGTATTCTATCATAGGGTGGGTTACCCTAAACTGATGTTGGGTTATAAGAAACAAGTATAGACCTGGGATTTGTTCAGTCCGTCAGGTGATACCGTTTGTAGACGGTGTATCCACCTACGCTCCTTTTGAAGAACCAGTCTGTCCCAATCACCGCCTGTGCTTGGAGGGGGGATTACTTCAATTGCTTGGAAGGACAAACATTCCGTATTGCTTTCATGTTCTTCTCGGAGATGTCTTGCAATAGAGGTGTCCCTTTTGTTGCGGACATCCCCTATATGTCCTCCTATCCTCCTTCGTAGTTCCCAAATGGTTTTCCCCACATAGTCTAGGCCACATATGCAACTGCAAAGATATATTACCCCACTGGTCTTGTAATTGGCAAAGTGTCGAATTGTAAAGGTTCTTCCGAGATTTCTACTCAGGAATGTTTTGCCAGTTCTGATGTATTTGCAGGCTACACATCTCCCACATTTAAGTTCCCTTTGGTTTGGGCGGATTATATGTAATGTGGACTAGCTGGTCTCTTAAGTTCCGACCTCGTCTAAAAGTAATAGACGGATGATCCGTAATCAGTTCTTTAAGGTCTGGATCAGCTGTCAGAATCCTCCAATGTTTCTCCAAGATGTCTCTTACTTCCCTGGATCTGGTGTAAAAATTCCCAATTATCCTCAGGATGTTTGTGTCAGTTCTAGTTCTAGTTTTTAAGAGATCTACCCTGGGTCTTTTTTCCGCTTCTATGTATGCTCTATTCAGAGGGTGCTGAGGGTATCCCCTTTCCCTAAATCTCTCCTGTAAATCCTTTGCCTGTTTGTAAAAGTTATGGTCCATTGTGCAGTTTCTTTTAATCCTAAGGTACTGACCTTTAGGAATCTTCTGTTTTATTTGTCGCCATATATATGATGCACTTATACTTTGACTCTGTTACATTATAGTGTCTTTGATAAGAGTGAGAAAAACCAAATAAACCAGAAGGGACCGATAACAGCATACTATACAGTCGCTGGTGGGTCTATAATTGTTACCATATACCCAAACTTAAAGACTTGATAGAAAATACCCTATTTGCACACTGGGTGTTGTAATAATAAACGAATACACACACATACTAAGGGGAAATAAGGGTTCTATATTCTTGATTTGTGGTTTCTCCTCTGACACATAATATATACACTTTTCACATAAAGTGAACCCTTTAAACAAATAAATCCTGATAACCATTGCTCAACGAGGACCACCACGTAAAAGCGGTCTATCCAGTACTACGAACCAGGGTTATCATATCGAGACTAACTACATCACATATGATATAAGAAGAGATCCAAATCGAAGTGCCCCTGATGAGCCTCCTGTGAAACAATAGAGGCAAAACGCGTAGGGTGGGATTATACCACATTGGTAGATCATGCATCGTGTAGATCATACCATACCACTGATTTAGGACATGTGACGAGGGGGTGTGAGCAGACCACATGACTACGTTAGGCAAACGCTGAGTCTACTAAGATAATTGGTACTGAGGGAGAGTGCTGTTGGCTGTATCTTGGAGACGGAATGTGTCCATGAACACCTAAGGCAACAACTCCAACACAACACTGAATAAACAGGGATAGGTACTGTTTTGACATCACCCTCTTTACAAACCTAATAAGTGGAATTTGTCTTTTACCTTTACTATCTTTCTGGAAGGAGGGTATTGTTATTGTTGTAAAGTTTCACAATCACTTTAAACACTAATCCACATCGGATATTTAAAAAAACTAAAATAAAAGCATAAAACTGCGAAACGAGTTTTTCCAATCTTTATTTAATATAGTATTTAAATGGAAAGACCTAAACCAATAATCGGTGAACCTTTAATATTTGGAGGTCCTAAGGGTGAGGGGCACTACTTGATCCAGGGTGCTTCTGAGAACATCATTGTAGTGATTCACAGCTAGATCAGGACAGAAGAAAGAGGAGATTATGGACAGCCGAGCGCAGGAAGTCAGAGCGCGCGCTCGCTACCCGCTGTAGCTGATGACGTGTGCACGGGCATGCGAGCCCGTGCACCAGGCTGTGACACTGCAAAAAGGGCTGGCCGTTACGGCTGTGAGGGGAGAGAGGAGAATGAGTGGCAGCTGCAAATCGGCTTTAGCCACATGTAAGTAACGCCCAACCGTCCCTTCGTTTGAAACTTTATAAAGCATTATCTTTACTTTTAAAAACCAGTTTTTTTAGCAAAAAACATTGCAGCACATGTATGTGCTGGGTGTAGGGAGCCATATTAATAGTCCGGGGGGTCATTGGGGGTGGTTGGTTCCCTTTAATGGCCTGTAGATTTCTGGATATGTGATAGATAGGAGTTTGCTGTGGTGGGCGAGGGTTTATGAGTGTGAAGGAGAGAATGTTGTGATCAGAGAGAGGAAGAGCCGAGTTATATAGGGAGGGGGTTGAAAAGAGCCAAGTAAAGACCAGGTCAAGGGTGTGTCTCAGAGGTTAAAAGCTATGAGAGGCCAAGAGAGGTGTTTAGAGATAAGAGATGGGATGCAGATGGGGAGGTGAGGCTGTTTATGGATGTTGAAGTCTCTCAGAATAAGGGTTGGTAATTATGAGGACATGAAGTGCCGCAGCCATGGAGAAAAATGGTTGAGGAAGTGGGTGGATGACCTGGGGGGTGGTATACAACTGCTACTTTGAGGGGCAGGGATGGAAGAGCCTGATGGTGTGGACCTCAAAAGAAAGGAATGAGAGAGATGTAGCTGGGGGGATGACCTGGAAAGTACATTGTGGGGATAGGAGTAAGCCAACTCCATCACCATGTCTATTCCCAGGTCTTGGAGAAATGTAAACTGCCATGCGAAATAGCAGCAAGGGAAGTAGTGTCTGAATCCTGTATCCAGGTTTCAGTGAAGACCAGCAGATTAAGAGAGTTAGTGAGAAAGTAATTGTGGATGGAGGGAAGCTTGTTGCATACAGACTGTGGATTCCAGAGTGTGCAATTAAAAGAGGGAGATGAAGGTGTGCAGGAAAAGTTAATAAGGTTAGTAGGTTTTCTATGTGAGGTGGGGAAGGGGTTGAAGTTGGCAGTGGGTGCACAAGGATTGGGAGAGATATCACCTGACAGGTGCAGCAGCAAAAAGAGAAAATGCAAATAATTTTTGGATTTGTGACATGGATTATAATGCAATTCTCTGGAATATGATGGACTGAGATTATTCAGTAAACTGAAGATAGCATGGAAACTGTACATAGGGGAGGGAAGGAGACAGAGGCTGATGTGAATGAGTGGTGATGGAGGAGGTATGGGGCGGTAAAAGTGGATGGCAAAAGCACATAGGAAAAGAAACAATGAAATAAAAAACATAGCAAAGATTGAAAGTGAAAAGAATTATATATATTGTTTTCAGTGGTTTTCAATCCCATTACCTTCCATTCAAAGCCAGTCAATTCCAAACAATTTCTGGTCTATTTCATTTTTTGACACTTAATGGTGCGTTTACACGCTTCAATATCGTTCCGATATCGCAGTTCAATGGCGCGGGAGCGCGCAATTAGTGCACGTTTCTCCCGCATCGCATTGGATGTTTACACGCTGCGATATCGGAATACAACGTCCGTGCGATGTCTACGCCTCCCAACCCAGGATTGCACACTTAACATGGGAGTGAATGGGTGATGTTTCAAATCGCATCGCAGTTGGGCGTTTACACAGCACGATCCAGCTTCAATCGCTATGCAATATCGGAGCATTGAATAGCACGCTCATTCAATCCCCGATATCGCATTGACATCGTTCCTGCATTGTATTGGACGTTCACACCATACAACGCAGGAACGATATCGGGTCCAACGATCGAACCACGTGACTTTTGATTGAAATCGTACTATGATATCGCAACGTGTAAACCCGCCATAAGAGACACTTATTTGAGGCACAAAAGCAGACACGTCTGTAGCAGACATGTAGCTTGTAAGATATACCTAAAAAAGTGAATTCAGGTGTGGAACAAGGGGGAGAGAACTGGACTCCATTAACCCATTACCAATCAAGCCTGAGCCAATTGGTGGCTCACAAGCAGATAAAACAAAGCGTCATAAACAGGGGTATGTGGGAGGGCAGTAGAAATGACAATTACATTCATAATAGAATGGGATATTTTGCAGCATGAAAAATACATCAGTTTAGCAGGAGAGCTGGGTGCATAAGAATAGAATCGCACGTACCACAGATATTTTGCAGCATGAAAAATACATCAGTTCAGCAGGATTGCTGGATGCATGAGATTACAATCACACGTACCACAGATATTTGCAGCTTGAAAAAACATCAGCTCAGCAGGAGAGCTGGGTGCATGAAAATCGAATCACATGTGAAGACCACTATATCTGCATAGATGAACTATAATTTTTTAATGTATTATAATTTTTTCTAGCTTTGGTCTTATTTGGTACGATCCGATTAAATTAACACCTATATATTTCTTGGTAGCTAATCATGCTTGGTTACCGTGTAATATAACAATAGCAGGTGTGGTGATGTGACCCCTGGCCGGGTGCATCACATGACTGATCACCTTAGGATCCAGTTCAGATCAGCCTATTTTGCTGTGTGTGTGTTGTGTTAAACATGGGATCCGGTGCACAATGGGTTGGTTCATGAGCCAAATGAGTGGCTGTGAGTGGCTGATCAGACCAATGAGTGACCAAAGGAAAGTAAAGGGTGCTGATTGCTGACAGCCCAGGTGGGTGTGTCAGGTGGGTGTGGTGAGCAGGCCTTAACGTGCCAGGTGAGTGAGAGTGAGAAGTTCAGTTTGGTTTGTGAGAGAGACCCAGCCAGTGTGGGTGTGAGATCGGAGGCGTTCCGTCCCGTTGGGACGAGAGGGAGGCTTGGCCTGCTGCATGCGGGAGGCACCTGTCCCTCCGATGGTGTGTGTGAACTTGTGGCCAGATGCAGAGGTGAAGAGGGCTCCTGGAGTGTGGAACCGAGGCTGATCCTGGTGGGTGCTCGACTCAGGTGTGGGCACATTTGTCGACCTGGAGGCCTGCCACAGGATGGAGGTTTAGTGGCAGCTGTCGGGCCTAAACACATGGTGAGGAGGCCTTGGTGACGCTCAGTGTCCCCGGTGACTCAGGTTTGCCAATCCCTGTTATGGACCCAGGGGAGCCGCAGTCCATGGATGTTGTATGATGGGCTGTGAGCGTGTGTGAGAACGTATGTGATCCATGGATGTGTTAGGATGGATCACATGCGGTGTGGAAGGTATCGGACAGGCTGGATCCCGTACCATACCGGGTGGTGTGAGACCACATAAGGCTTGAGAGCCAGGCGGTCGTAGCCGCTATTGGGACTGACCAGGGGTCGTGTTATGATCCCGTTGATCTTGGAGGAATGTGTGTGAAGGCTGTCCACAGTGTAGCAGCCCATGTGAGACCTGTGTGAAAATGGCTGTACCCGGATCCTGGGAGTGGGGATTGGGTTGGTACTAAGTGTTATGTAAATAGAGTTAGGCGGCTGGAACCGCCATTGGGACCCACAGGGCCCGGTGATAGATAGTTATGGTAAATGTAGGTGTTCTATAATATATGTAATGTAACATGTAATGTGACGTGTTTCTCTAATGTATGTGAAATGTACTATGGGTTATACATGCTACCCAGGTTATGATATGTATGTGAGAAATAAATGGGTTTTAATTTGTTAAATTATAAGCACGTGTTGGTGTCATTATGCAGCAAGCGAGTTCCCGGGTGGCTACCTCACATAGGGTATAGTGGACATATTATAGTCATATTTTAAAAATAGTGCTATATATATATATATTACACACATTTATATGTATATCCTATATAATCATCTAAGGTTGTCTGTCTGTCACGGAAATCGCGCGCCAGCGCTCATTGGTCGCCACCTGCCGCGGCAACCAATGAGCGCAGCGTGTGCTAAGCAGCCACGCGCATTAGCAATGCGGGATTGCCGTGACAGCACTACATTCACATGGTGGGGGGAAAGCCGACTTTACTGTTGGCTTTCCTGCCCCGTGATGTCACAGAGGGGAGGAAGAATCCTGGTTCCTCCTCCCTCTGTGACATGCATGACTGCCCCCATTTGATTTTGCAGTGTATTAATATACACTGCGAAATCAGAGTTAACTAAAGGCAAATGTATTAAAAATAATAAAGAATACATACTTACCCTCCGACGGGTGTCCGGGGGCCGGGAGCTGCAGCAAGAATTGACCTGCTAGGACCTGTCGTGATGTCAGTGACTCAGAGGGGCGTTCCAACACTGATTGGCTGCTCACGGTCATATGATACATATCGCATGTCCGCGAGCAGCCAATCAGCATTAGGAACTCCCCTCTGAGTCACTCTGACATCACGACAGGTCCTAGCAGGTGAATTCTTGGGCTCCCAGACACCCGAACACCCGTCGGAGGGTAAGTATTTATTCTTTATTATTTTTCATACATTTGCCTTTAATTAACTCTGATTTCCCAGTGTATATATTAATACACTGCAAAATCAAATGGGGGCAGTCATGCATGTCACAGAGGTAGGAGGAACCAGGATTCTTCCTCCCCTCTGTGACATCACATGGGAGAAAACGCAGGTACTGCTCCGTAAAGAATTAACATGTCAATTCTTTACGCAGCAGCGTTTTCTTCCATAAAAGTGCTGCATATTTTTACGCAGTGTCTGAACGGCAAAGTGAATTTCCCATTCACATTGCTGGCAGACACAAGGCACATTGCGTATTTTTGAAAAGCGCTCGCAAAAAAGCGCACAAAAATACACAGTGTTTGAACGTAGCCTAAGGTTGCTTTTACACTTTTTTTTTTTAAAATGCGGCAGTTGCGGTAAAAAAAAACGCATCTGCTGCATTTTCCGCCTAATGCCCACTCTTGTGGCGCACTTGCGGTGCACTTGCGGCAAGCCCCATGCATTGTTTATGGGGCTTGCAGTAAGTGTGCAGCAGGTGTGGCAATTGCGGTTCCAGTAGTTGCGGCCACGTAAAAAAATGCAGCTGACCGCGTTTTTTTTCACGGCTGCAACCGCCGCAACTACCAAAACCGCAATTGCCGCACCTGCTGCACACTTACCGCAAGCCCCATAGACAATGCATAGGGCTTACCGTAAGCATGCAGCAAGAGCGTTTTTTTGACCGCAACTGCCGCATTTTTCAAAAAACCTCAATGTGAAAGCAGCCTATTACATACTTACAGGACCCTGATGATGTCACAATCATGGCTGGAGCAAGGTCACATAACTGTGACATCACCAGGGGTCTTTAAGCTAAATGCATACAGCACCAGGAGCCAGGTACTGCAGACCACTTACATCCACACACCCTACACTCAGCCCTGCACTCAGATCACATTCAGCCCTGCACTCAGGTCATACTCAGCCCTGCACTCAGGTCACACTCAGCCCTGCACTCGGGTCACACTTAGCCCTGCACTCGGGTCACACTCAGCCCTGCACTCGGGTCACACTCAGCCCTGCACTCGGGTCACACTCAGCCCTGCACTCGTCACACTCACCCTGCACTCAGGTCACACTCACCCTGCACTCATCTCACACTTAGCACTAAACTCATCCTGCACTCACATCACACTCAGCCCTGCACTCACGTCACACTCTGCCCTGCACTCACGTCACACTCTGCCCTGCACTCACATCACACTCTGCCCTGCACTCATGTCACACTCTGCCCTGCACTCACATCACACTTAGCTCTGCACTCATGTCACACTCACCTTGCACTCACCTCACACTTAGCCCTACACTCACCTTGCACTCACGTCACACTGTCTCTCTATCACAAAACCCGTGTCGCTGATTGTTGGCGGCTGGCTGGGCGTGACCAATCAGCGACGCGGGATTTCTGATACAGCGAAACAGATACAGTCCGCCCGGTCTCCCGGCCACCCTCCACTCGGTCTCCTTCCCGCTGCTCACCCGCTCCACGCTCCCTCCTGGCCTCCACTCCATGCACCATCTGCCCGCTGCTCACCCGCCATTATTCTTCTTCTTTTCGTGGCATAGACTCCAGAAATTCAAAGGCCGTGGAGGGTGGGGGTGGAGCTACCAAAGGGGGCGTTGTAATGGCCATGTAAAAGGGCACGCCCACCACTTCAGGGCTATGCGCTTGGACACGCCTATTATGATGCCCCCTGTTATCTCCGCCCCCCGAGGCCTTGAAATTGTTGACGTCTATGCTGGAGGAAGAAGAAGACATGCTAGAGTGAGAGGCGGCTGGACAGAAGCTTGGAGCGGGTGAGAACTGAGAGGGGCCACTGCCGCACACCCGCACCGCCGCGCACCCAAATATTCTAGAATACCCACTGCGTTAGAATCGGGCCACCGCCTAGTATATATGTAAAAAAATACATATTATATATATATATATATATATATATATATATATATATTTATTTATATACAGTACAGACCAAAAGTTTGGACACACCTTCTCATTCAAAGATTTTCTGTACTTTCATGACTATGAAAATTGTAGATTCCCACTTAAGGCATCAAAACTATGAATTAACACATGTGGAATTACATACTTAACAAAGAAGTGTGAAACAACTGAAAATATGTCTTATATTCTAGGATCTACAAAGTAGCCACCTTTTGCTTTGATTACTGCTTTGCACACTCTTGGCATTCTCTTGATGATCTTCAAAGCAGCAAAGCACCCCACACCATCACAGCTCCTCTTCCATGCTTCACGGTGGGAACCAGGCATGTAGAGTCCATCCGTTTACCTTTTCTGCGTCTCACAAACACACGGTGGTTGGAACCAAAGATCTCAAATTTGGACTCATCAGACCAAAACACAGATTCCCACTGGTCTAATGTCCATTTCGTGTGTTCTTTAACCCAAACAAGTCTCTTCTGCTTGTTGCTTGTACTTAGCAGTGGTTTCCTAGCAGCTATTTTACCATGAAGGCCTGCTGCACAAAGTCTCCTCTTAACAGTTGTTGTAGAGATGTGTCTGTTGCTAGAACTCCGTGTGGCATTGACCTGGTCTCTAATCTGAGCTGCTGTTAACCTGCGATTTCTGAGGCTGGTGACTCGGATGAACTTATCCTCCGCAGCAGAGGTGACTCTTGGTCTTCCTTTCCTGAAACGGTCCTCATGTGAGCCAGTTTCTTTGTAACACTTGATGGTTTTTGCAACTGCACTTGGGGACACTTTCAAAGTTTTCCCAATTTTTGGGACTGACTGACCTTCATTTCTTAAAGTGATGATGGCCACTCGTTTTTCTTTACTTAGCTGCTTTTTTCTTGCCATAATACAAAGTCTAACAGTCTATTCAGTAGGACTATCAGCTGTGTATCCACCAGACTTCTGCACAGCACAACTGATGGTCCCAACCCAATTTATAAGGCAAGAAATCCCACTTCTTAAACCTGACAGGGCACACCTGTGAAGTGAAAACCATTTCCGGTGATTACCTCTTGAAGCTCATCATATTTTCAGCTGTTTCACACTTTTTTGTTAAGTATATAATTCCACATGTGTTAATTCATAGTTTTGAAGTCTTCAGTGTGAATCTACAATTTTCAT
The DNA here is from genome assembly GCA_033576535.1 of Allobates femoralis. Taxonomy (NCBI): domain Eukaryota; kingdom Metazoa; phylum Chordata; class Amphibia; order Anura; family Aromobatidae; genus Allobates; species Allobates femoralis. The sequence continues at coordinate 168,877,631 of JARQOC010000001.1, read as the reverse complement.
AGACATGAAAATACAGAAAAATCTTTGAATGAGAAGGCGTGTCCAAACTTTTGGTCTGTACTGTATATATATGTGTAAAATTAACTATGGGTATTATGGGTATAAAATGATAGTCTTACAATATTTCTTCTTGAATGGCACTATTATCCTTCTGTGGTAGTGCAGCCAATTGATAGATATAACTGCCTGTTCAAAGTATTGTAAATTTTGAAGTTTTTCTCTTACATGCCCTTACTAAGTGCTGCTTAATCCTGTGATTTTTATAGTGCAAATTTCACTTTTTCCTATCCTACCGCTTTTGTAATTATAGATGAATAAAATTTATATACTTTCATATATATAGGGTTGTTGATCGTTTTTAGTTCTCTTTGTTCTTAAATAAGTAGCAATTGCCTATAATCCATTATTTTTTATGAAAATGTTTTGTAGGGATTAAACCATGTGATAATCTATTTTCATTGCACTTGGTATACCTGTATATAAATATGTGCAAAATTTGGTGTTCTGTATACTATATACAGTATGAGCTGGAGTATGATCCACATTGGTCGTGATATGCAGTGAGGTCAGAATCCAGTGCTTTTCTTGCATGCCTGAAGAGGTCAGCGGTTTCGTATGCCAGCCGTGACAAGCAGAGGATAGAGTCATGATCCTGAAGCATGCCTGGCATTATTAAACCTGCAGCTGGTGGATCGGCAAATCCAGGACGATGAGATGATGTAGAAGTGACAGAAGCTCCTGTTTTCCTGCTTTGTGTAGCACCCCTATCGGAGGTCTTCGACTAGGAGAATGCCATATGAGGACCTCTATCTCATCCCGGCAAGTGTCCTTATAAGCATGAAGCACCCAGGCACATCTCATTTCTGGAAGAAATTAGGCTCGTGGATACCATTGCCAAAGAGTGGCAACATTCTTCCAAAAGCGAAGGGTTTAGGTTTGCAGGTGAAGACGGGACTGTTGACAGGTGCTATTTAAACAGACCCACCCTGCTAGGTGACCATCTTCCTTCATGACTCTGCACCCTCTATGTTGGGGAGGTGGTCACCTTCATGAAGTTGGGTCACCACCGTAGAGGAATTCCAAGACTAGCAGCAGACAGATCACCATGAACACAATGGAGGATACTGGGCCAGCCCTTATCTTGTGAGCCCTACAGGCCATTTTGCTGAATTTGTGAGGATTTTGGCAAATGACAATTTTTGAAAAACTCAAGTAGAATTCAAGTCCATTCAAATTTATTCGCTGATCTGTAATGATAAGCTAAATCAATGCAATGTGGAAAGAGTCATGAAATTATTAGTTGTGTATAAATGAGCAAACTATATAGAATATTGTTATAGAGGATTTTAATTGAAACCTAATTTGGCAGGACTGAAAACATAGGTCCCTTATTAATCATAAAAATGATGCCAGAATTCTGGTGTCAAATTTTTGCAACGTTTCAAAATTTTTACTCAGATTTAGGCCAATTCTGTAAAATAATTTAAAGTGATAAATTAATCATAATTTATGCCTCAAAGGTGGTGTAGATTGTGACTGAAATAAATCCAGTTCCTGACTGAAGTTCATTCCTGAAGTTGGCACCCACTAGATGAAAGATGTGCCAAGTTCAATAAAAAGAGCACCCCCCTTAATTAATCTTGTGCACTATACTCTATTGCACTCTTTATCAAGCCTGGCATACCAAGCGCCAGTCTTCATGAATCACGGCCATAGTGCTAATGGCTGAGCACTTGTACCTACGCAGATTTACAAGAGGAGCTTGCTTAATATTTTCAGTGACTTTTGTTAAATGCTAAATCCATGCTACCTGTAATAAGTAATCTAATGCTGCCAAAGAAAAACTCCATGACAACTGCTGGCATTTAGACTTTGGCATTTAGTACAGTTTTGTTTTTTCCTTCATTCTTAGAAATGTCAAAAAAAATATTGTATATTGTGGGAACATTTTTAAAATGAAGTGTTGGAAAGAGATGTCTTTATGAGAGTATTTCATGTATTTTAGGTGGACTTTCAGATTTTTACACTACAGAAAGAATATTAATGTGTCCCTGGAGGTAGCCGAAAGTAGTTCTAGCCTTACACTTTCAAGTGGCTGATTTATGAACCCAGAGGTGCACTCAATATAGGAATGTGCATTTCTGGGTAATAAAAATGCAATAATATATAAATTATTCAATTGTATGATGAACAGTAGTTTAGAATAAATGTACATTCTCAGCCACTTCCAAAAACTTACAAAAAGTTCCACATCAAGAATGTTCTCAGTATGTAAACTTTGTATTAAGTAACTGAACTGCAATAGAAATGTTTCGTTTTTGTCCACATTTTGCATTTGATAAGTTACTGATAATGCCTGTATATACTGGTGACTAGTGATGAGTGAGTGTAATCGTTACTATTCATTACTCGCGCAGATAGCACGGTATTCACGATACTCGTTGAAAAACACAAGATGCCAGCACAGCCGGAAATTGCAAAAAAAAATATATGTGTATCTATGTAGAGTAGGACCACTCTATCTGAGACATTCCTTGGCGTGGAGGAGTGGCTCAAGAGATTATTTCGGTAATCTTTTGCAAAATGTCTCTATTTGTATGCAGTATGGTAGTGACAGGTGTACTTACACATTTATTTTTTCAGCAATTTTTGACTGTGCTGGATCCCCGTTTTCTCTCGTTACTCGGTGAGTGTCACTGGTACTCGTGAGTGATGTGTTGATCGTGAATGATCTGACACATATTGCCAGCTCCCTTCAGTACACAAAGAGAGTCCAGACTGAATGTTAGGGTCTCTTTGGGGGCACAGCAAGGAATTTTATGCAGTGAAAACTCAAAAATGCTCGCCCTCCTGCCCTGCCCTGGAAAGACTCATTTTATAGCCTGATAAGTGTAGGCAGAACCTATCACTAATTGACTAGCATTGGACAAGTACACGAGTATTACAAAGTACTTGTTACAAGTATAGCGATAGCGAATATTTTGCTACTCGCTCATCACTACTGGTGACTTATATAGAGGGGATTAGACAGTGTCTACATTTTTTAAACATGTATATAATAATAATTCATATTTTAAAAATTATTTTCAATCAATAAACAGACACAAAAAATATCTGACAGGAATCTCCTAATAGAATGAAGCAAGTGTGAACAAGTGCAAAGTGCTATGACTGCAATAAATACAAGCTAACATCCTGTGTGCCAAAATGTATACATACACTAAATATATGAAATCTAAACTGCATTACTACTATTTATAAAAGAGGTACTTAAAAAAGTTTTCTTTTAAATATTTCACCACTGGAGTGGTATCTCAAATGTCTCTTCTCTTCCTGTAGTAAAATACTTGTTGGCTGCCATCTTCTGATGTTCCTAGTGCTGTTTGGTTATCTTGTGATCACAGCTCCTGAGTGACTGGAAGTCACAGCTAAAAGTCCAATGGGGCCATTATACTGGTTATAAGGAGCTGTGGAGGCCACTATACCATATATAAGGGGCTGTGGTTGCCATTATACTGTGTATAAGGGGTTGTGGGTGCCATCATACTTTTTGGGGGCTGTGGGGAAACATTTAAATATATGGGAAGCTGTGGTAAGTATCATACTTTATGAGGGACTGCATCCCCTCTGGCATGATGATTTTATCTAGCTGCAAACAATAAAAGCTGGATTTTAAAGGATAAAGAAGAAAGCCCGATGCTTGAATAATTTCCTTCTTGTTCTATGACTTTGGTGGATCCAGTCACTACATTCCTTGCACCTGTGTTTGTCCTGCATTCCAGTGAGGCACTATTCCCTTCCCCCTTTTCCTGTTTGCAACATATGTCTCCATCCTCGTATATTTTCAACATACTGATATATATATCCTCCATCCTGGTAAGGAAAATGTTCCTCATCCCAGTATATATTAACCATATCCTAATATACAGTGTTGGCCAAAAGTATTGACACCCCTGCCCAGGGGCGTATCCAGGGGGGGTGCAGCCGGACCTTTTGCACTGGGCACGACTCTGTGGGGGGCGCCGCCGCACCGGTGCCATCATCAGGTCGGGCGTCCGGCGGTGGCACTACAGCGCCGGCGCTAATCTCCGCCGCGCCGCCCTGCGTGTGCGCAGCCCCTGCTGCTTGTCCGCCCCCTGGCAGCAGTTCCCACCCCCTTCCTCCGGTGTCACCCGGCGGCCGCAAACAGTGAGCACGCGCCGCGCGTACAGTGGGACACAGAAGAGGAGCTGCTGCTGCAGGCTGCCTGCCTCCCTCCCTCCTCCCTCCTGAGTCGTCTGGTCCGTCCTGACTAGTAGGTACTACTCTACTAGAGTAATTAAATTGTAATAAAGTAACCCAGGCGGGGGGGAGTTATGAGGTGTATATATAATATATGTATACATCAGGCGCAGGCACCCACTATGAGGTACTATACCTCATAGTATGTGCCTGCCTGGTGATGTATACATATATACACCTCATAGTGTGCCTGCCTGATGTATACCTATATATACCTGAGGTATATATAGGTATACATCAGGGAGGCACACGCTATGAGGTGTAATAACCCCCCCCACCGTCGTCAACCAAGGCTGCAGGGGCTGAAAGCTGGAGCTGACAGCACCGACACCCCCCCCCCCGCTCCTCACCTACTCTGGGGGGGGGGTGCCGAAATAGAGCTGTGCCCCGGGCGCCATGAACCCTAGTTACACCTCTGCCCCTGCCATTCTGTTACATAATACTCAGTTTCTTCCTGAAAATGATTGCAATCACAAATTGTTTGGTATTATTATCTTCATTTAATTTGTCTTCAATGAAAAAAGACACATAGAATTGTCCTAAAGCCAAATAATTCCACACCAAACATAAAAAAGGGGGTGGACAAAAGTATTGGCACCCTTAGAAAAATCATGTGATGCTTCTCTAATTTGTGTAATTAACAGCACCTGTAACTTACCTGTGGCACCTAACAGGTGTTGGCAATAACTAAATCACACTTGCAGCCAGTTGACATGGATTAAAGTTGACTCAACCTCTGTCCTGTGTCCTTGTGTGTACCACATTGAGCATGGAGAAAAGAAAGAAGACCAAAGAACTGTCTGAGGACTTGAGAAACCAAATTGTGAGGAAGCATGAGCAATCTCAAGGCTAAGAGTCCATCTCCAAAGACCTGAATGTTCCTGTGTCTACCGTGCACAGTGTCATCAAGAAGTTTAAAGCCCATGGCACTGTGGCTAACCTCCCTAGATGTGGATGGAAAAGAAAAATTGACAAGAGATTTCAACGCAAGATTGTGCAGATGGTGGATAAAGAACCTCAACTAACATGCAAACAAGTTCAAGCTGCCCTGCAGTCCGAGGGTACAACATTGTCAACTCGTACTATCCGTCGGTGTCTGAATGAAAAGGGACTGTATGGTAGGAGACCCAGGAAGACCCCACTTCTTACCCCGAGGCATAAAAAAGCCAGGCTGGAGTTTGCCAAAACTTACCTGAGAAAGCCTAAAACGTTTTGGAAGAATGTTCTCTCTTTTTGGGCAAAGGCATCAACATAGAGTTTACAGGAGAAAAAAAAGAGGCATTCAAAGAAAAGAACACGGTCCCTACAGTCAAACATGGCGGGGGTTCCCTGATGTTTTGGGGTTGCTTTGCTGCGTCTGGCACTGGACTGCTTGACCGTGTGCATGGCATTATGAAGTCTGAAGACTACCAACAAATTTTGCAGCATAATGTAGGGCCCAGTGTGAGAAAGCTGGGTCTCCCTCAGAGGTCATGGGTTTTCCAGCAGGACAATGACCCAAAACACACTTCAAAAAGCACTAGAAAATGGTTTGAGAGAAAGCACTGGAGACTTCTAAGGTGGCCAGCAATGAGTCCAGACCTGAATCCCATAGAACACCTGTGGAGAGATCTAAAAATGGCAGTTTGGAGAAGGCACCCTTCAAATATCAGGGAACTGGAGCAGTTTGCCAAAGAAGAATGGTCTAAAATTCCAGCAGAGCATTGTAAGAAACTCATTGATGGTTACCGGAAGCGGTTGATCGCAGATATTTTGGCTAAAGGTTGTGCAACCAAGTATTAGGCTGAGGGTGCCAATACTTTTGTCTGGCCCATTTTTGGAGTTTTGTGTGAAATGATCAATGTTTTGCTTTTTGCTTCATTCTCTTTTGTGTTTTTTCATTGAAGACAAATTAAATGAAGATAATAATACCAAAGAATTTGTGATTGCAATCATTTTCAGGAAGAAACTGAGTAGTATCTGACAGAATTGCAGGGGTGTCAATACTTTTGGCCAACACTGTATGTCCCTCATATGTGCATATATGTTCCATTCAGGTATATGGCCTATATCCTGGTATATTGCCCCTATCCTGGTATATCTGCCCTATCTTGGTATATAGCACATATCATGGTGTATGTGCCTCATCCTGGTATATTACCCATATCCATGTTTATGGACTCTATCCTGGTATATGGACCCCATCAAGGTGTATAATCCCCCATCCTGCTATATGGTCCATATTTTAGTATATGTTCTCCATCCTGTTATATGTGCTCCATCCTGGTATATGGCCCATATAATGGTATATGTGCCCCATCCGAACAATCAACAACCAGCAACCTCCTGGGTCTTATAACCAAGTTAAGTGAACTAGATCAGATGTGGCATATTCATTACATGAACTAATTGCATCATAGGGTTATCTTATAGGGCCACTATATAAGGGCAGCCTAACGTATGGTCCCACAACCCCAAGCAACTATTCAAAACTTTTAACTCTCTACTCCGTCCCCTGCACATCCTCCCTCTCCCCTCATCTCTGCAGACGACTTTGCCACCTTTTTCAAACAGAAGATCGACAAAATTAGAGAAAGCTTTGATCCTCTGTCCCCTCGGCCCCCCCCCTCTATCGCCCAACCCCCCTATTCCAAAGGAAGTTTCTCCCCCATGAAAGAAGATCACCTCTACTCCCTTCTAGCGCGATCACACTTAAACACCTGCACCCTCAACCCACTCCCCTCCCACCTCATCTCTAACTTCACCACAGTCCTCATCTCTGCCCTGAACCATCTCTTCAACATATCACTTACTACTTGTGTCTTCCCCTCATCCTTCAAACATGCCCTAATCACGCCCATCCTGAAAAAAACATCCCTCGACTATGTAGCATTCTCCAACTATCGCCCCATATCTCTTCTCCCCTTCGCCTCAAAATTACTTGAACAACAAGTCTATTCGAACTGTCCTCCCGCCTCTCCTTCTTCTCTCTCTTTGACCGCCTATAATCCGGTTTCTGACCCCACCATTCCACCGAAACAGCCCTAGCCAAAGTCACCAACGACCTATTGAGCACCAAGGGCAAGCAACACTACTCTGTCCTCCTACTTCTCGACCTTGTCGCCGCCTTCGACACTGTCGAACATGCCCTCCTACTTCAAATTCTAGGATCTCTTGGCATCACTGACCTAGCCCTCTCTTGGATCTCCTCTTACCTAATGGACCAGACGTTCAGTGTCACCTACTCCCACACCTCCTCCTCACCCTACTCCCTATCTGTTGGACTTCTCCAAGGCTCGGTCTTGGGACCACTACTCTTTTCCATTTACACCCTCGGCCTAGCCCAGCTCATTGAGTCCCACGGCCTTCAATACCACCTCTACGCCAATGACATTCAGCTCTACCTATCCCCCGACATCACCTCCCTACTATCCAAAATTTCACAATGCCTGTCCGCCATCTCATCCTTCTCTGCTCGCTTCCTAAAACTAAACATGGACAAAACTGAGTTCATCGTCTTCCCCCCAAGTTGCTCTCCCCCCCGCCCGACCTATCCATCAATGTTAATGACTGCTCACTCTCAACCCTCCCCCACGCCAAATGCCTCGGGGTAATCCTCAACTCTTCCCTCTCCTTCAAACACCACATCCAAGCCCTCGCCACCGCCTGCCGACTCCAGCTCAAAAACATTACTGGAATTTCCTTGACCATGACACTGCTAAAACACTTTTCCACTTTCTCATCACCTCCCACCTCGCCTACTGCAACCTCCTGCTCACCGGCTTCCCTGCTACTTCCCTCGCACCTCTCCAAACCATCCTCAATTCCGCTTCCCGACTCATCCACCCATCTCCCCGCTACTCTACTGTCTCCCTCCTCTGCCAAGCCCTTCACTGGCTCCCTACTTCTCAGAGATCCCGGTTCAAAACCCTAACTATGACATTCAAGGCCATGCACAACCTGTCCCCTCCATACATCTCCAACCTGGTCTCCCGATACCTCCCCTCACGCAATCTGTGCTCCTCTCAAGAACTCCTCCTCTTCTCCCCTCGCATTTCCTCCTCCCACAACCGCATACAAGATTTCTCTTGTGCATCCACCATACTCTGGAACTCTCTCCTCCACCACATCAAGCACTCCCGTACCCTGGGAACCTTCAAGAAAAACCAGAAGACACACCTCTTCCTTCAAGCCTACAACCCACACTGAGACCTAATCTGCCGCACCATCCCACCCTTACCTCTCCCCCTACTACTGTCTCCCCACCCACACCTTATAGACTGTGAGCCCTCATGGACAGGTTCCCCTGCCCTACTGTACTTGTATGATTTGACTGTGTTCATTTTACATTCTTGTCCTCATCTTCCCCTATACATGTAAAGCACCAAGGAACTAATGGTGCTGTATAAACAAACAAAAATAAATAATAAATAACTAAATAAATAAACCTATTGCTAGGTAGTGGTCATCTTAGTTCATGCATAATTTTTCTATTGGTTGCATTTAGGTGTATCTTCCTTTGTTTGTCAAATCATTTGTCCTGTGAAGATTTTAATATTTGTACAATAAAGATGTTTATATTTTATCTTATCTAAATTATGGGATCACTCTATAACTCTTCTAAAAAAAATATCCCAATCTCTGATGATCCCTCAAAGCACCATCAAATCAATTATCATCAGATGGAAAGAACATTGTAACACATCATACCTGCCAAAAGAGGGCCACCCACCAAAACGCTCAGAAAGGAAAGGAGAGCATTAATCAGAGAGCCAGCACAGAGACCAAATGTAACCATGAAGGAGCTGCAGAGTTCCAAGGCAGAGACCAGAGTATCTATCCATATGACAACAATAATTATTTTACTCTATAGAGGTGTCCTTTATGAAAGAGTGGCGAGAATAAAGCCTTTACTTACAGTCAAAACATGTAAGGCTCATTTTGTGTTTGCCAAAAAACAAGTGGGAGACTCTCCCAATGTATGGAGGAATGTGCTCTGCTCAGATTATAACACCATCCTCTCTGTTAATTATGATGGTGGCTGTAGAGATTACTTTGTTGGCAGCAGGGACAGGAAAAATGATTTGAGTCAAGGGGAAGATGGATAGTGCAAAATACAGGAATATTCTTGAAAAAAACCTCAGTCTGTCAGTGATTTGACAATGGGACAGAGGTTCACCTTCAAACAAGACAATTACTTAAAGCATACTGCTAAAGCAGCAGCTGAGTGGTTTAAAGTGAAACATGTAAATGTTTTTGAGTGGCCTAGTTAAAGCCCAGGACTTAAAGAAGACTTGTTGCCAGGTTTTTGATCTAATGTCTCCCATTACACTCCTGCACATGCACACTTCTTTCTGCTCTGCTTACAGAAGAGTAAAGTACTATAATGTGCAGATGCGGGGAAAGATCAAAGAATGCCCACACATGCACACTACAATACTTTGCTCTGCCCTCAGCAGGACAGAGAGAAGTGCACATGCAGAAGAGAACAATTGAAGACATTTTGTGGATAATGTAGGATGTGTCTTCCACATGAATCAGGGAAGGAGGATGGTGATCGTGTGAAGAGAGGAGGCACTAAATGAGGACAAGCATAGCCTACATAAGTGAGTATAAAAAAAAGGTATTTTATATGTTATAAAAATCGGCCTTGGGATTTATTTACTGCAGTGCAGAAAGCTATAATTAAAGGGCTTACTGGTGGTGGTTGCAGTGAATAGGGGGAAAACCTGATGACAGGTTCAATTTAATCCAATTGAGACTCTGTGGTCAGACTCGAAGATTGCTGTTCACTAGAGCTAGAGGAGACCATCTAATGTGAAGGAGCTGGAGCAGTTTTACCTCATGTAATGGGCAAAAATCCCAGTGGCAAGTTGTTAAAAGTTCAAGAGATATATCAAAAGTGACTTGCAGGTGTACTTGCCGCAAAAGGAGCTTCTACAAAGTAGTACTTGGAGAGGTGAATGGTTATGCACACTGAAGTTTTCAGTTATTTTGTCCTATTTGTTGTTTTCTTAACAATAAAAAGAAAACCAAACGTTTACAGTTGTAGGCATGTTCTTTACATGAGCAGATGCAAATCTTCAAAAAAAAACAGTGAAATTCCAAGTAAGGCTGCTTTCACATAGCGATTTTCTTCCATCCGTGGCCGTCCGATGTAAATCGGACAGCCACGGATCTGATTTGGCCCCATTGTTGTCCTATGGGGGTTGGGTTGGATCGGATTTGGCCTAATTGCTATCCGATTTTGTGGGATCTGATTTGTGTCCAATTTTTTGCTGTACCCAAAATCGGAGACTGCTCCAATTTTGGGCACAGAAAAAAATCGGATCTCACAAAATCGGATGGCAATTAGGACAAATCCAATCCGATCCTCGGCCTTTAATATGGTGGCCTATGAGCGTGGGTCCGAGGAAACAGCTGATCGTTCTTCGGACCCGATTTTAGTGTACTGAGCATGCTCAGTACACTAAAATTGCTCCTAACCGTCTAATTTCACTTCTGCAATGTATAATAAAAGAAAGAGTAAAAAATTTGTATACTCACCTGTCCGCGATCTACCACTGCCTCCCAGGAAGGTCCGGGTGCTTATAGGACCTGCGGTGAAGTTACAAGCCGGCAGCGTAATTAGGTCACATGACCGCAGTTACCGCGGTAACTGCGGTCATGTGACCCGATCAGCTTATCGGGTTGTGACTTCACCGCAGGTCCTAAAAGCACCCGGACCTTGCTGGGAGGCAGCGGGGGATCCCGGATAGGTGGGTGAGCATGCAGGTTTTTTTATTTTTAACTCTTTCTTTTTACTAAATTTCACTTCCGCAATGTATATTATACATCACGGAAGTGAAAGTGTCCTTTCCCGTCCGTGGGGTCCTAAAAAAAGTAGGATCCCACTGACAGGAAAAAAAACATTATGTGAAAGCAGCCTCATAAGGTAGCAAAACAAAATAAATGCCAAGAGGGTGAATACTTTCGCAAGGCACTGTATGTGAGGTTAACCTAACATTTCAATTGATCTTAATACTAAGCATCGTTCTTGTAGTCATATATTTACTATAATTCTGGTGCTGAATTTATGTACTCATGATAGTACTGGTGCCTTATTCATGTGCTTATTCATTGATGATGAATTTGAAACTAGTGGTAAATACATAATCAGACCAATTAGCACTACATGAATACGTCACCAGAGATATCAGTAGTAAATGAATACAATACTAGAACTATCATCACTAAATTAATACATCACCAGAAGCAATATCAGAACAATAATACAGCACCAAAGCCACCATCAGTACATAAACACGTCACCAGACCATCAGTACAGGAATATGGCACCTGAACAGCCATTTGTTTTTTTGCAAACTGTATTTTGTTGCATGATGAACACATACCATCAGACATGTTCCTTTGTCTGTAATATGGTCTGTTTAGTTTCCATTAGGGTATTCATCAAATCCTGGATACATTTCATGAAAGCAAATGGCCCAAATTATAGTGAAGTTATATTAGTTCCATAACATTCTTTGGGTTTGATATTTAACATACAGAAATGTATTTGAACCTGGTATTGTGTAAATGGTCTACAAGTGATATCTATATGTAACTGAAATTTCACCTTCTCCCCTGTTAAACCATATCCATACATCCATATATCCGTACACAGGGGCTGGCTGGAGCCTCTTTCCCTGGGTGGCAGTTAGGTATCCCCGGCCCTGGTTGAGAAGCGGGGGGGGGGGGTGCTATCGGGTCCGGTCCGGCAGCTTTGAGAAGCGGGGGGGGGGGGGGTGCTATCAGGTCCGGCAGCCTTGAGAAGCGGGGGTTTGGGGGGGTGCTATCAGGTCCGGCAGCCTTGAGAAGCGGGGGGGGGAGGTGCTATCAGGTCCGGCAGCCTTGAGAAGCGGGGGGAGGGTGCTGTCAGGTCCTCACCTCCTCCAGCCGCAAAGCGAGCCCGCCTGCCGCAAGCCGTCGCGCCGGCCGCAAAGTGACGCCCGCGGCCGGCCCGTTTCTGCAGGGGGCGGCCCTAATGGTGGACTATACCACCAGCCCAGGGGGCACTTGCCCCCCTGCCACCTGGGCCAGCCCGCCCCTGTCCGTACAACATATACTTTTGCTGGTATTTTTTGGTGAAAAATGTAACAATTCTAGTAAAAATGGTCATCAAAGCTTGATACTTGATCCATATGGGTGGGGGTGTAGGGATGCATAAGGGGTTCTGTTATCTTACTCTCTGATACAATCATTTGTAGGGTGACATTGGCCTCTTCTACCTAGGGCACCGAGATACCTTGCCCCACCCCTGCTGCCATCAAGCCTTTGGGATTTGCATTAATTCTTCTTTGACAAACTAATAGAATCAAAGAATCTGATAAGCAATGAAGTCTGCAGATGGACTACCTTTTATTCACTATCCCATAATAAAATTAGCTAGACTAGGCTTATTAAGTACATTTGTGTTGAAAATAGGTCACATATTTTACTGTTTATTCATGTTGTTCTTTTTTTACAATCTAGAGCTTAGTGGCACAGCAGGTGAGGTTGCCTTCTTGCATATTATTTGCAGTTTTCTCTACCCTGTCGAAGAACACATTAGCAGATTAAAAGGCATCCTATGGAAATGACTGTTTATTTTATTGTGCATACCATGTATACAAATTAGTTACTGAAATCCAGTGGCGTATTACGAATATAAACTCACAACGATGTGTTACATGTAGGTGTTATGTAAAATAGAGACAGTTTCTTCAGATTCCTGTTATCCTGAGAAACATGCACATATGTCCTGCAAATTTGTGAACATTTAACCATTTTACAATGTTTCAGAATCTTATGGAAATAATGCTATGTCTCTTTTAGTGTCACTATCAGCACTAATTTACAAGATTTACCAGAATTCCAGGGTATTGCGTCAGAAACAATGTCCTAAATCCAAAAACTATTTGCTCTTTCTCTTTTTACTGCTGATCCCGTCAGGTGATATCTCTCCCCAACCTCACATAGAAACCCTACAAACCTCATTAACATTGCTTGCACACCTTCATCTGTCTCTTTTAATTGCGCTCTCTGGAATCCACAATCTGTATGCAACAAGTTTCCCTTTATCCACGACTACTTTCTCACTAACTTTCTAAATCTGCTGACCCCCACTGAAACCTGGATCCAGGACTCAGACATGGTTTCCCCAGCCGCTATTTCTCATGGCAGATTACATTTCCCTAATTCCCCGAGACCTCGGAACATACATAGTGGTGGAGTTGGCTTACTCATGTCCCCACAATGTACTTTTCAGGTCATTCCCCCAGCTCCATCACTCTCATTCCCTTTTTTTGAAGTCCATACCATTAGGCTTTTCCATCCCCTCCCCCTCAGAGTAGCAGTTGTATACCGTCCCCCAGGGTCACCCAACCAGTTCCTCGACCATTTCTCCATGGCTGCCGCACTTTATGTCCTCAGAATTACCAACCCTTATTCTAGGAGACTTCAACATCCCCATAAACAACCCCATCTCCCCATCTGCATCCCAGCTACTATCTCTAGCCACCTCTCTTGGCCTCTCACAGTTCTCAACGTTTGAGACACACAAAGATGGTAACACCCTTGACCTGGTCTTTACCTGGCTCTGTTCAACTTCTTCCTTAAATACCTCTGCCTCTCTCTGACCACAACATTATCTCCTTCATGCTCACAGATCCTTGCCCACCCCACCATACTTCTACCTATCACACATTCAGAAACCTTCAGGCCATTAACCCTCAAACACTCACAGACTCTCTACACTTATAACTGTCCCCAGTCTCCTCCTTCTCCTGTCCCGATATGTCAATAAATCACTACAACGACACTTGCAGAAGCAACCTGGACCATCAAAACTTCCAAACACAGAGTAAAACAGTCCTGGCTCACATAACAAATTTACTTCCTCCTGCAATACTCTAGGAGGGCTGAACGCCTGTGGAGAAAAACTCTCAAACCAAAAAACTTTATGCACTATAAATTTATGCTATGTAAATAAATAAATAAATATTATATATATTATTATTTATGCTAATCACCTTTAACTCTGCCCTCTACTTCGCCAAACAGACATACTTCACCGCCCTGATCTCCTCACTATCCAACAACAAAAAGAAACTCTTTGACACCTTTCACTCTCTCCTCATTTCTAAAGTGCAGGCCCCTATCACTGACCTCTGTGCTGATGATCTGGCTTCTTCGTATCCTATGAGTACTCGGGAGTAGCGAGTAATCCAATTACTTTTGCAGTGTATCTATAGATACACTGCGAAAGTACCCTAAAAGTGAATAAAAGTTGTTAAAAATAATAAAATGACATACTCACCTGTCCAACGCCTGCACCGGGACCGTGACAGAAGACCTGCGATCACCGGACAAGGACCTGTGACTTCCAGCCAATCAGATGCCCGGTAGCGATCTGGCCAATCAGATGGTGACACTTCACAACCACGTGATCGCTAGCGGCCACCTGATTGACCAGACTGCAAGGTCCTGGCAGTACACCTAGGACCTTGCAATCTGGCCAATGAGGTGGCCGCTAGCGATCACATGATTGGCTGGAAGTCACAGGTCTTTGTCCGGTGATCGCAGGTCTTCTGGGGCAGTCCCGGTGCAGGCGTCGGACAGGTGAGTATGTAATTTTATTATTTTTAACAACTTTTATTCACTTTTAGGGTACTTTCGCAGTGTATCTATAGATACACTGCGAAAGTAATCAGACTTGCTATACTCGCAACGAGTACCGATTACCGGGACCTACTCGTTGCGAGTATAGCGAGTCCGAATAGTGCGGTACTCGCTCATCCCTAGTAGCAAACTGTGGATTCCATTCTTCAACAGTAGAAGGCCTAAAAAAACTAAAAAACTCATACCTCACGGCTGACCTGTCAGCTGCCTCTTCTGCTCATTGCTCCTTCTCCTCTCCTGTTGTATCTCTGGCACAGTGTTTTTTTTTTGTGTGCGGACCTGAAGGTCATTGCATGTGTGTAGTGACCTCTGTGGCCTGCTCATAGACTGTAGTCCTGGCCTAGATTGAATACTGGGCTGTTGGTATGGTGCGGTGTAGGTGCGGAGACTCCAACAGCAGCCAGAGTGCAGTGAAAGTAGTCAGTGAGATGATTTTCTCATTAAGGTGAGTATAATTTTTTTTTTAACGTTAAAAAGAGAACAAAAACCTCTTGCCAACCTCTTCAGGCTATGCCCGCTGCTTAATTCTCTTGTGTGTTGTCCGTTTTTTTTTGTGTCACGTCTCCGGACCAACATTTACTCTGGCCAGGGCTTCTGGGCATAAACAGTCACTGCACAAGTGCAGGGGCCTCCAGGGTCCACTTATGTCCAGACATCCTTGACTACAATGAACAATGAGCCAGAGATGTGGTGCGAAAGAAGCACACGAGAACTGGACAACAGGCAATCAGCAAGCCAATTTGGCCAGAAAGGTGAGTATACTTGTAACTATGATTTCATTTTACATCCTACATTTATTATGCTCTCAGGTCTGGAGCAACTCCAAAGCGTAATGGGAAACATTAAATTCACATGGAATAACTTTGTTTTGAGTTGAATTTCTGCATGATTTGGCAAATTTTAATTTGTCAGATCTGCTCATATGTCATGCCTACCAGTGAATGCAGGCAGCACAAATCCTTAGTTAAGGGATGACATTCCCCAAGGCTAGTGTCTGTGTTACCTATGTACATATGCAAAAACTAACACACCTAACCAAAACTCAATTAATAAACCGCACATGCTACGAAAGAATTTAGCCAGTTAGATATTAGGAGCTATTACTTGTGTAAGGCTGCTTTCACATCAGCGGTAAACGCTGATGCGGTGAAAAAAGCGCAACGATTACCGCATAACGGCTGCACTTGCGGTTCACTTGCGGAAGCCCCATACAATGTCTATGGGGCTTGCGGTAGGTGCGGCAAGTGCGGTATCGGCACTTGCGGCAGATGCGGCCACGAAAAAACCGCGGCATACCGCGTTTTTTTCGCGGCTACACCTGCCGCACACTTACCGCAAGCCCCATAGACATTGTGTGGCTGGTATGCGGTAATTGCGGCAGTTGCGTTTTTTTCACCGCAACTGCTGCGATCAGCGTTTACCGCTGATGTGAAAGGGGCCTAACATTATTATTTTGCAATCCTTTCTGACTTTTTTTTTATAACAATTTTAACTAGTTACTTACCAGTTAGATTTTGAGAATTTATTGTACGTGCAATTTTAAAGGCTCATCATTTTTTTCTCATTCAAATATTAGCTTCAATTACAGGGAATATCAAGCCTCCTGGCTTCATGATAGAGCTGACTGGGTCTACTATGACCAATAGTTGTGTTTTGTGTCTGTTCGACAGCCACTCAACAGGTAGTACCATAGCTATGTTGGCTACTGGCATTACTATGATTGGCAGGTCGCATTGAGTCAGCAGATTCTACATAAGACCTTTGGCCATGATACTCGGCACCCTGCAGTTCAGAGAGAGTTAATCTAGGAGGAGAGCTTTGATTGAAGCAATCATATAGAATGGGATTTTTGCCTTACAGTCCATCTGTAGGCATACTACTGCCACAACCTTAAAACAAAAGCCCTTTTCAGGTCTAAATACTACTAAAATCCTTGTTACCTGCATTCATTTTAGGGATAGTTGGTGGAGGAAGGATAGTTTTGTATTAGAGACATTGTTTATTGCCTTACATTCTTTCCATGAATATACTGTTTACTCTAGTAAAACCACTGTTACCTGCATTAATTGTAGGGTTAGTTGGTGGAGGAGGGATAGTTTTGGATTACAGACATTGTTTATTGCCTTACCTTCTTTTCATGAATATACTGCGTACTCTACTAAATCCACTGTTACCTGTATTCAGTGTGGGGATCGTTGGTGGAGGAGGGATAGTTTTGGATTAGAGACATAGTTTGTTGCCTTACATTCTTTCCATGAATATACTGCTTATTCTAGTAAAACCACTGTTACCTGCATTAATTGTAGGGATAGTTGGTGGAGGAGGGATAGTTTTGGATTAGAGATGTGGCTTATTGCCTTACATTCTTTCCATGAATATACTGCTTACTCTAGTAAAACCACTGTTACCTGCATTCAAAGTGGGGATCGTTGGTGGAGGAGGGATAGTTTTAGATTAGAGACATATAGATAGTGTTTATTTCCTTACATTCCATCTATACTTATAATGCTGCTGAAAAATAAAAGCAAAAGTCATTTTCCCTATTAATATTGGAATATTTGCAGGCATAAATAGTATCTACCTAATTTATGAGGAATGGGGAATGGACAAGCTGCTGAGGGTGCATGCAGTCATACACTAGTGTGACTCCAGCCTAACTGTAACAGTAAGTTCTCTCTAATCTGTATACACAAGTGCTGCTTCAGCATTGTGCATACAGCGATAAAAAAGATTACATTTACTTTAATTTACATGATTATATTTAATTCATAGAGTAAATATAGAGAAAAACCAGGTGAGTGAATCGCAAACATTTCTTCTACACAGTATGAGTTATTTGAGCTACATTCACCACAAGAAATAATGTGTTGAATAGGCTTACTTGTAAGTATTATAAAGCACAATGCCATAAGAATTACAAATTAATCAAAAATCCAAAGTAACTATTTAAATTCGCAACAACTTAAAGTTGGGGTTTTTAGTTACAAAACGAGTAAAATAGAAACTTTCCAAAATAAAAATGATGCTATCATCCATTATCAGGAATGTAACCTTAGCTCACCTGTTGTTCTTCACTTCTTAGTGGCCTGATATGACTCTAGTTATCACATGAGGAATACTTATAATCTCTTTGGAATACACAAAGTCTTGAAATCCTTGGTTTTGCTCTATTTCAAGACACAATAGCTTATTTGACACATAACAGAGGCAGCTTTACAAACATGCATTATATTTAAGATCAAAAGCAAGAAATAAATGGAATTCTGCAATGACCAATTAAGAGCGGCTGTCAGCCCGGCGCGTTTTGTGGTCTGAAGTAGCAAAGAATATAGTTGAAATCTTCTCTGACAGTTTACCAGCTCTTAATTCTGGACAGAGGATAAAGCTAACTCAAGTAGAAAAGCTTCAGGGATCTAGTGAGACACATCCACGAAGATAATCTCTACATCCTTCTTTTAAAATGTAATGCAGCAGATAATCTGTTTTGACGTACAAACGCTGTGTGAGGAGGGAGCCTCTATAAATCTACCTTTCAGCTATTATGAATCTTCAAGCTCTTCTACTCCATACAGAAAGATATATGAGGTTCTAACGTTGTCTATCAGGGGATATTCATGACCAGAGACATTTGTATCAACTCAAAGACACGTTCGTTCCTTAAAAGAATGGTCCTGTCATGGTGGAACATTTACCATTGCTACTGGGGATTTCACCTTGTCATCCCTTGTACACATACACAAGGTTCATTTTAAACCAATTTAACATTTTTAATGCCGTTAGGCCTGATTGCCTACTAAAACAATATCTTCTTCCATTTTTTTATGGTATATAAATCCAACATCTAAATGACATTTCTCCTTACATCTGTTGCATACAGTTAAAATACCAAGCTATAGTAAAAGCTAAACTGTGATCAGAGTATCATGATAACATTTAAAGGGGTTTTAAACACTTAAACATGATGGCCTATACTTATGAGATGTCATTAAAATTAAATTGACTCTCACTACCCTCTCCCCAATCAGCTGTTGGCCTCTTTTATGTTTAATAACAAACATTCAGCAATACAAATTTCATAGCTACAAGTGAATTAAAATATCATCAAAAAGTTTTTTTTTTCATAAAGTGAAACGCATATGTTATATAGAGTCATTGAGGAGTGAATTATTTCAAGTGTGTTTTTATGTTAATGTTGATGATTATGGCTTACAGCCAATGAAAACCCAAAGGTCATTATCTCAGAAAATTAAAGTAGGGGGGATAAAAGGTTGAAAACCGCACTGCCGTATTCCAAAAGACAACAAAGGATGAATGAATGAATTGATTTATTACTTAACACGTTTCAAGGCACCCTGGAAACACCCTGAAAAAAGGCAATATGATATTGATTTGTTCTGAGGAAGGGGCCAGGGAGCCCTGAAGCACGTTGAATAATAATTCAATTTTATATTCATCCTGCCTGCCTGCTTCCTCACCACGAGGGAGAGGACCCCCAATACTACCTACAAGGAGCTATTGGGTATAGGCCCATCCTAGGCGGCGAAGAAAGGACACTGGTTCATCAACTAAGGTACACCACGGGTTCCACCATACCACCTGGGATCCACTTGCAGCCACCCGTAGAGCTACCTGTTATTGTAACATCCTGCTGATCTGTGAACTGTGTCTGATGCTGCTACAAGTACCCGGGAGAAAGTGACCTTGTCTGCGTGTGTTTTCCTACATCAACCTGTTCCCTTCAGGAACGCTGCCCCAGAGGAACAGCCCTACCTGTAGGGGGCTTTGCCAATTCAGCCGCACCACCATCTACCTCCAGCGGACTGTGGCAGCGCTGGTGACCCACCACCAGGTACTACAGGTGGGGACACGTGAACTAAATACTAAAAACTGTAATCCCCTGTAAATACATCCCTTTTTGAAGTGTCACCCAGGATCAGGAGCTGCCACCCGTGACATCCCCGTGAAAACAGCTACCGAGCCTGATACCCGAGTACCCCAGGGCCTGGGGCTCGACACAATAAGATAATAGGGCTATGGATAAACCGCAAACAGAGCAAGCCAAAAAAAGAACAAGAAAGATGATCAGATATCCCTAGAAAATAGTAGAAAAATATTAAATCTTTATTAGTATTACATAAAAAAGGAAAAGTGTTTAAATGGGGTCTACATAAAACACAAAAATGGGGCTCACATTCCAAAAATTGCAAACAAAAAGCTGTGCAAAAATCCAACTAGGCAGATATACAGGTGAATAAGGGAACCAACTTGTCTTAAAATGCCGAAGTAAGGAGATATAACTGTATGGGTAATACCTATATGTGTGAGAATCAGTATGTGTTATATGGTGCCCAAAATCTAATAATCTAATAAGGCTAGATAATATAAATTATATAATGTGCAAGGACCATGTTGGTGTAAGGTCCTAAAATGTGCTTTGAGAGTAGCGATGTACTTGAATGTACAATGTGCAGCTTCACTGTGCTATAACATATACTAATGTGCAGCAGTGCTATGAGATGTATAGGAAAAAAGTATTGTTTACCATAACCAAAACTTACAAAATGGACAGGTATACAAAACCAAAGATAATAGAAAAAATTGAAGTCCGGCTCAACAGGACTGGATATTCCTTTTCTTTATTTTCCTTTTATTTTTCAAAAGAAAATATAGTGCATACAAAAGGAAAATTTACATGGTCGACGTGACCCATTCAACGTGTTTCGACTGTACTAAGCAGTCTTAGGCTAGGGTCACATTTGTGGTTATTTTTTCAAATCCAGATCCGGATTTGACCATTAAAATTGCACTTAATGCGATCCGGTTACCGCATCCAGTTTTGCAGCCTGCGGTAAAAATCATGCAGGCTGCATTTTTCGGAGCAGTTGAAAAACAGGTTCCATTTTTTTTATAATGGCCGCCTATGGCAACTGGATCCGGTACCGCAAGGTACATGAATGTACCTTGCGGTACTGGATCTGGTTTTTTGTGTCACAATGTTTTCTCATTGCAGATCTGGATCCATTACTGGATCCAGATCTGCAATGTGATGCCAAATGCGACGGCACACGGTAATACCGGATCCGGTAATGGATGCGGTTACTCGATTGTGCCTTCCAAAAGTGACCCCAGCCTTACTCATGATAGAAACCCAATATCTATAGATAGCCTAAGAATCAAAAGTCTCACCAGCGAAGTAACCTAGTATGATCAGTGTGGATCAATATAGAGAGGCGGACTTTACCTAATGAGGCACTTTAGGCTAGGGTCACATTTGTGGCAAAAAATTCAGATCGTGATCCGGTTTTGAGCTGTTAAAAAGCTCAAAACCGGATCAGGAACCGCAGCTCATAGGAGGCCATTATTATAACCGGATTGCACTACATGCAATCTGGTTACCGCATCCGGAATTGCAGACTGCGTGAAAAATCATGCAGGCTGCAGTTTTTGGAGCAGTATCTCTGCCGCAGCAGAATTGCTATAATGGGCTCCAACGGAGCTCATGTGGCTGCCACAAGGCATATGTGAATGCCTGCAGCAGCCGTATGCTTTGTTCATCCCTGCTGCCACAGGGATGAACAAAGGGTTAAAATTAATAATCCATGTGGGCAACAGGTCTCCAGGGGGTGCCCACCCTCCTTAGAGACATGCTGTCCACACAGGTGGGCATGTGAGGGGTCAATATGTGGACTTGTATAGCTGGCTATTGTCAGCATTTACAATTTTATGAATGAAGTCGGCGGCTCCTCACTCTGGAGGAGATACAGTACATAATATTCGTACTGTATCTGCTGCTATCCAGGGTCCTGAAAGCGTTAACATTTGGTCTATGGGCAGCGCACTGCCATATACCTAATGTTAAAGCTTTCAGGATACAGCTGATATTAGCGGCTTTGGCTGATTTTAGTCTAATGTGTATAATGGTCTTAACGGGGTATTCTCAAGTTGTCTCTAGAGCAGTTCAGAGCAATGAAATCTCATTACGATATATAGCTTTACTTCCTGGTTTCTATGAAGGCGGTCTTTCCTCCTTGCGTGACAGTTCTGGTAAATAAAACTTTAGTTTTAGTAGAACTTTAAAGCTCAGCACAAATTCTGCTATAATACACTCAGCTTTCACTAGTTTATTCTGAGTGTACATTGTTATCCTATGTTAGGCAGTGACCAGTGTGATATATGAAGGTCGCTATGTATCCCCCAGAAACCCTCTAAGGGTGCCATTACACTTGGTGACACTCCAGCGATCCCGACAACGATACGACCAGGTAGGGATCGCTGGAACATCGCTACGTGGTCACTGGTGCGATGTCAAACAGTCAGATCTACTCAACGACGCAGCAACGATACGGCGACCCGTATAACAACCTCGGCAGTCGTTGGGACCCTGTCACACAGCAGCTAGTCTGATGACTCAGACCTATGTGGCTGACTTCTGAGCCACCAATGAGGTCGTTGTTAAGGCGTCAAACACACCAATGCATGCTGCCCAGCAGGAAACCGCTGATCAAAAAATGGTCCAGGACATTCAGACATGATGTCACAGCAGGGGCCTGGTCACTGCTACGTGACAAACATGGCGAGAATGCTGGCGAGGTTGCTGTTGCGTCATGGGAGGAGGTTGCAGAGGGAGCGGGAGGTCACCTGGTCCCACTCATAAGTGTAATGTAATAGACACCGCATTCCCCTGTCCATAAGGGGGGAGCGGAGCATATTTCATTACACTACTCGCCCCCCCCCATCACAGTATCAGGCCGACATGCTGTGGCACACATTAAAACAACATTTAACTTACATTTCTGGCGAACCCTGTAGTCGCCGCTGCGTCCTCCAGTCTTCCTGCTTGTGCCGCTATGTGACTGGCGCAGCAGTGATATCATTGCTATGTTGGTCACATGATGCCGTGTGAAATATAAAAACATAATGTCTTTATTTTATTAATACAAGATTTGAATAGGTTATAAGTGGTGGAAGAAAGACATATAAAGGTATATCTCATTTAATGCATCACAATTATGTACATTTTAACTTCATTTCACAGATCCTAATTATAAAGTAAAAAATGGTTAGTTTAAATTGAAATCTCATGGTATATGTCAATAAAAAACATTTCTCTCATATATACATCTAAAGATATGCTGTGGAAGTTGTGTGCCCCACAACTGGTGTAAAGGCCTGAGGGCTGCTGCAGGATCCACACTCCACCCGCTCAGGGGTGTCCGAACTAGATACAAGGAAGAAAAGACTGAGCTTCCTGGATCCGTGCTGCCGGTGAAATGAGCTGGAAAAACCAAAGTTTTCAGTGCAATGATGGTTTTACTTACTTTCGGAGCCACATGCAGGTTCCTCACTCAAGGAACCACCATTTTTGCATCCTCCAAAAATAACACACAGCCATAGTCCTCCATATTGTATAATGCATCTCTATATATAATGCACAGCCCATAGTCCTTCATTTAGCATAATGCACTTCCCATAATCATCCATATAGTACAATTGACCCGCCCCAAGGCCGTGGGGTACTCGGTCCCAGGTCTTGATTTACCTGTTGCCCGGTCCAGTGACCCTGGTGGTCACTGAAAAGGGGGAACAGTCAATAAAAATGATAAAAATAGTGACTCGTGATGCCAACTACAGCTCCAGTTAGATTACTGGCACTGTGGGACAAACTTCCGGGGTGATGGTGAAGCAGCAAGCTGGTTTCGCTCTCCGTAGGCAGAGCAGGATCCCTGGGGCAGTAGTGGATGATGGGAGTTGTGGAACAGTTTATGGAGGGAGTAGGATCAGGGGCTGCAATAACAGTCACACACACACAGGGTTGTTGGTTCTTATCTTTATTGATGTTGCTGTTTAAGGTTAAGTCCAGGGTACAGTCCGGGTAGGCTAGGAGCAGTTCAGGATCTCCACAACTGATGAGTTATAAGGCCTCCCTTTTATGCTGTGTGTGTGCTTTGGTCCTGGGTTGTCTGAAGCTAAGCCCTGACCTTCTCCTGTAGTCCTTAATTGTATGGCAGGCTGTGAGAGGTCTGCTGTGGCACCGCTGTATCAACTGCTCTCCCGGGCTCTGCTAGGTGGCTGTGCCCCAAGTGCTGCATCAGGAGACTTGAAGCTTCCCTGGTCTCTGGTCTTTACTGCTGGGCTGATTGAAACTGTGCAGTCTCGGACTTCGGTGTCTGGGCTGTCGACGTAGCTCTTCTGGGGTGAACCGGTTTGACTCCACTCCCCCTGGCTAACTCATCTTGCCTCCGACCCTCACTCTTGAGTGCCTCACACTGGCTAGGCTTCCCCTCTGGCATGGGCCTAGCTGTCAGTATTCCAGGTTTTCCGGCTTGCCGTTTGACCATTTTGCCCTCAGTCTGCATGGAGATCATTGTTTTGTTTGCCCTTCTTCCTTTCTCGTTTACATAAAGACCTGGCTCAGGTGAGCATTCATTGCTTGAGTATACTGGTTCCTGATCTGCTCCAGCTCAGCTGTTCTCCTTGATCCTCTCACTTCCCTGGAGCTCTGTGAGATCTCGGTTCACCTTACAGCTTCCTGCATCGTGCTTCTGGTGCCGCTGCTTCTACCTTCAGGCTCGGACGTTCAAGTTTGTAAGCAACTTCCCGGTTATTACCGTATGTACTGTGTGCTTTGTGGAGCTTGTGTTTCATTACCTACTCGGAACTGTGTTTAAACTTGTTACCCGGTCATCCGGGTGTGGGTACCTTTTTGCCACGGACTATATCTTCCGGTCGTTCCAGTACAAGGACTTGTGCTATGGACTACATGCATCCGGATTTACCTGCTTTGGACTATTGGTTTTTCGGACTGCTTCCATAAGGACTGTGCTCGACGATATATATATTGGGGTTGTGTTATGTTGTGTGCTTTTGCTGTGTACTAAGTTCACCTTGTTTTGCTGTGTGTTTATAAATACTTTGCACCCAAGAACCAGTCTCTGCTCTTCATTGCCCTTAAGCGATCAGACTCCTCAAAACCTATACAATAGTATTACACTAGCACAGCACCGTTCCCCAGGTGTCTTCCTCAGTACTGCTCCGTACTGAACTGCCTAACTCCTCTCCCGGGCCTGAATTTATAGGGAACCTTGCCTAAAGTCAGCAAGCAGAGCTCCCCCTTCAGGTCTGTGGTAGAAGGTGTTGTGTGTAAGTTTACCTGATGTGGAAATCCTTCCCTGCTCCAGGTGTTCCTGTGGCAACCGAACCGTGGAGTGGGGTGCCACATAATTCACCCCCATAGTTCTCCATATAATATAAGACACAGTCCATAGATCTTCATACAGTATTAGCCACAGCCCATATATATCTATATAGTACACTGCCTTACAGAAGTTATGTCGCTAATCTATGTTATGTAAATAAAAGCTTATAACCTGATGTTAAATTCATCCATTGGTTGTATAAATTACTCTTTTGAAAGCTGAAACCCTCCGAAATTTGGTTTAGGTTAAGAAAATTAATTGGCATCAATGTTGAAATATTAATCATTTAATGAACACAGAATGGTTAGATTTTAGCAAGACAAACGTTTTGTCGCATGGTCATATAATGCACCCAATCCTAGTTTACATCCTCACCTGTGCTCAGTAAATGATTGGTTAATTAGTGGGTGTGTATAAAAAGAAACCCAGCACCCCAGACCTTCACTTGAACTGCAACTTGAGCTCTTACAACATGCCAAAAATCCACCCTGTGACCAAAGCCTTGATTATCAAGAGACTGAAGACCAGATCCACTGCAGAGGTGGCTGGCACCTTTAATGTGTCTCAACTTCATGTACAAAGAATTAAAAAAAGGTTTGAAGAGACCTGAGATGTGTTTGACAAGCCCACGTCCGGCAGAGCCCACAAGACAACTGCTCAGGAGGAATGTTTGTTGGTTAGAAAATCCAAAGCAAGCCCCTCTTCCACTTCAGCAGAGCGCCAACAGGCCTGGTCACCTCAAGTTCCTGTGTCAAATAGAACAGTTTGTAAGATTCTGTCTCGAAACGGCCTCCATGGTCGAATCAGTGCCCAGAAGCCAGCACTAAACAAAAGGCAAATAAAAAACCATGTGGCATTTGCAAAGTTCCACAACCTGCAAAACAGATGGATGCTGGAAAAGTGTCAGAAGGTGGATTTCTCTGATGAATCTTCAGTAGAATTACACCACAGCTGTCACAAATACTGCAGGTGACCTACTGGAGCCGTTTGAATTCAAAATACACCCAGAAAACAGTTAAATTTGGTGGTGGAAAGATCATGGTCTGTGGTTACATTCAGTATGGAGGTGTGCGAAACATTTGAAAGGTGGAAGGCAATATCAATAGCCTAAAATATCAAGAAGTATTAACTATCTCTTATATTCCAAATCATAAAAGGGGTCAAATTCTGCAGCAGGATCGAGTTCCATCACATACATACATCTTTACAACAAAGTTCTTCCAGGCAAAAAAGATCAAAGTGCTTAAGGACTGGCCAGCCCAGTCACCAGACATGAACATCATTGAGCATGTTTGTGGTAGGATGAAAGAGGAATCTTGGAAGACAAAGCCAAAGAATCTAGATGAACTCTGGGAGGCATGTAAGACTGCATTCTTTGCTATTCCTAAGGACTTCATTAATAAATTGCATGAATCATTGTTGATCCGCATGCATGCAGTCCTTCAAGCTCATGGAAGTCACACAAAATATTAAATATGACTTCATTCACCAATGTTATGCAACGTATGCTTGTATTTTAAGTTAATTTATTTACTTGCATTTTGTTTAGTGCTGGCTTCTGGGCACTGATTCAACTATGGAGGCCATTTCGAGACAGAATCCTACAAACTGTTCTAGTTGACACAGGGATTTGAGGTGACCAGGCCGGTCGGAGCTCTGCTGAAGTGGAAGAGCACCTTGCTTTGGATTTTCTAACCAACAAACGTTCCTCCTGAGCAGTTGTCTTGCGGGGTCTGCTGGACCTGGGCTTGTCAAACACATCTCCAGTCTCTTCAAATCTTTTTTGATTCTTTGTACTTGAAGTTGAGACACATTAAAGGTGCCAGTCACCTCTGCAGTGGATCTGGTCTTCAGCCTCTTGATAATCAAGGCTTTGGTCGTAGGGTGGATTTTTTGCATGTTGTCAGAGTTCAAGTTGCAGTTCAAGTGAAGGTCTGGGTGCTGGGTTTCTTTTTATACACACCCACTAATTAACCGATCATTTACTGAGCACAGGTGAGGATGTAAACTAGGATTGGGTGCATTATATGACCATGCGACAAAACTTACTTATATTTTAAGTTCATTTTTTAATTGAAAATCACATTACTTTCTGTGGGCGACAAAACGTTTGTCTTGCTAAAATCTGACCATTCTGTATTTTTTATTTTCTTAACCTATACCACATTTCGGAGGGTTTCAGCTTTCAAAAGAGCAATTTATACATCCAATGGATGAATTTAACGTCAGGTTATAAGCTTTTATTTACATAACGTGGATAACCGACATAACTTCTGTCAGGAAATGTTTTATAAAAGAGAAAAATGTGTTGCGCCACCTGTGGACTTATCCTGCTATTATAAGGTTGCACTTAGGGATCAACTAACCTTTTATGGTTGTGCCAGTTCCGCACAACCAGAATGTGGGCGTGTGTTAAGGCTCAGGCTGCCAGCCTCGGACCTCTCGGGTATCTCTTCCGTGTCCTAGATCCTCTCAGCTTCAGATCATGTGCCGATCAAGTGCTCACTCCAAGGCCAGGCCGGACGGCGTCAATCAGGTCCTTTCCCTCAGCTCTGTTAGACCGCTTTCCCCGAAGGGAGATGTATACGAGTAGAAATTGTTTAAGCGGTTCTTCGGTAGAGCGCTGAGATTACACGAACACAATTATCTCCAATCTCTATCTTTATTCTTTAAAAGATGATGCTCCAAACTCCAACCCACAACATGTTTCGACGTGGCAAACACGTCTTCCTCAAGCGGATCATAACGTGGATAACCGACATAACTTCTGTCAGGAAATGTATTATGGCCTCTGTGTAATCACTGATTTAATAAAAGTAAATAAAGACTCACCTCTCCATAGTCCCACGGTGCTCTGGTCTTGGCAAGGATCATTCTAAAGCTGTCTGTTCACCATTCTCGCAGCATTTGCGATGAAGTGACGTCATCGTGCCTGCTGAGCTGAGATGTTGAATCTCAGATAGAAAGGGAGAAAAATGGAAGAGAGAGGAGACAGTGGAGCGCTCCCTATTTCATCATTGCTTTCAGCTATTATGCCTCTATACACTCAGACACAGGGGAAATAGAGCCTAAATCAGTGAAACCGCACCTGATCCCTGCTAGCTCCTGTACTAGAATCCAAATCTGCACAGCATTATAATGGTTAAACGCTTAGACCAGAATATCCCTAGCTGCGCAACTAGAAACACACAATCCGAACCTCACAGCCTGATAGCCTGCCGGATTGTTTCTTGTTCCTACTAAGGAGCAAGAGGAGAGATGTCAAAAACTAACCTAAGGTAAAGGCCGTGTCTCACACAACGAGATCGCTAACGAGATCGTTGTGATGTCACAGATTTTATGACGCAACAGCGATCCCGCTAACGATGTCGTTCTGTGTGACACGCACCAACGATCTGGCCCCTGCTGTGAGATCGTTGATCGTTACACACTGCTCTGGGTCATTCCTGCATTGTTGCGCTCCCGATGGGAGCGCTATATCGTTGTGTTTGACAGACATAATGAGCAACAATCTCAATGCAACGCTATGGAGAGAAAATTCACAACGACCTCGGTATTCTCTGGATCGTTGCTAAAGTTGTTTTTCACATCGCTGGTGAGATGCCTGTTTGACATGACGCACCAGCCATCCCTACACATCGTTATCGGGATCGATGATGCGTAGTTATGTGAGGCAGGGCCTTAAGAGTGCAGTGGTAGACAAAAACCCAAAGTGAGTAAACATATAACAATAGCACTAATGAATGAAGGAGAAATAATGAATGCAAGTAATGAAAACCTATTACCAATGTAATAGTTAACAGAAGTAAGGTGAAGAAAAGACAAAGAAGACAACACAGAGTAAAAGCCAAACAGGTCTCTGTCAAACAGCGAGCAAAATTTCAAGCAGAAAAACTGGATCTCCTTAGTGGCAGTTCACACAGAGATATAGGCAGCACTAAATGCTGAAACAGTCAAGTTTTTATAACTTACCCATAAGATGTGATTGAAAAAACACAATGAGCAATTAAAGGGAACCAACCACCTCAGATGACGACTATAAGCAGTTAATACATGTCCCTGCACCCTACCTAGACCGTTCCACCTATACTTTTGTTAAGAATATTGATAATTATAAATCGAAATATACACTTTGTAAAAATACTGGCCTGGCAACATCTGGGCGTCTCCCTCGGGCTGAGCTACTAGTGGGATGTGTCTTCTATAGCATTACTGGCTTTTCTACCCCTCCCTCTTACTTTGCAGGACGTCACTGAAGGGAGTGATATTATCTTTCAGTGGGTGGGCACGCAAGGCTGCTCCTGTCCCCGCACGTCATCGGAGGCAGACAAAGTCACGTGCACTCGCATCGTCACTTCCTGTCGGCTCCGTTCAGTGACGCGCAGCTAAGGGATACCGTATGAGTAAAACACATTGCGGCGAGCGGACGTGGTATCAGCTCAGCCCGAGGGAGACACCCAGATGTCGCCAGTCCAGTATTTTTACAAAGTGTATATTTCGATTTATAATAATCAATATTCTTAACAAAAGTATAGGTGGAACGGTCTAGGTAGGGTGCAGGGACATGTATTAACTGCTTATAGTCGTCATCTGAGGTGGTTGGTTCCCTTTAATGACACCTGTGACCGCACTTGCACCTACTTCTTATACTCCCACAAACTAAAGACAAGAACCTTCTTTCGTTTGTGATGATCACCTTTTTTGGCAGATTAATGGTTATGTGAATACCAGGTAGCAAAGGAGCCTTGGTAGGAGAGAGTAAACCAGCCGAGACTTGAAGAGAGGTATCGCACTTCGCACAGACTGTTGTTACGTACATACTGTGCAGTGTCTTTCCAAGCATTCTGAATGCAATGTATGAGATTTGATCTCATAGCATCCAGTGCCACCCCTTCACTTGGAACCCTGATTGGTTCCTCAATGCTAGAAGGCAAAACATCAATCTTAGCATTAGTACATCTGGACACCTGTACATGAGGAAATCTAATAACCTTTTTCTATTTCTCTTTAAAATATGTAATGTATCTGAAAATTTGAATAAAAACAATACCACAACCACCAAAACCTAAACAAAACAAAGGAAAAGCTCCAAGTTAAGTTCCTCTTTGTATTTCTGCAAACATCAATTTGCATAGGTTCCTCTACATCAACTGTTTGAGTGTTAACTGGTAGGGAGGAAGCTGTCTCTGAGACACCTTTAAAAGCGTCTCTATCTCTTAAGCATCTTTCTAAACGAACAACCAATAATATAACTTCTTTCAGGGAATGCGGGCAGTGACTGTACGCCATCATGTCCCTAATCTGACCTGTAAGTGGCTGAAAGAACTGACTTCCAATAGCAGAATAAATGGAGAGGAAGCACACAATAGGGTCTTATCCGATATAATCAGTCAATTATAAGTATGGTCGCACTCACCTGGTCGGGGTGTGTGTGACACAACCACTAATAAACCCGACAATTGGATCCTGTCGAATGCAGCAATCAGCCAGAAGAGTTGTGTAAATCATATCCGTTGATATAGGAATCCGGCTTGCAGACTGCGCTGTTTGAAGATTTTAATTCTTAAACTCCTGAGGAAGTGTACAGTGGGTACACAAAACGCATCGAGTCTGTGGAGGAATAAAGATCCGAGGTCCTTGGAGTGATTTTCTTGGCCAAATCTTCGAACAGCGCGGTCTGCAGGCCGGATTCCTATATCAACATATAGGATTTTCCAATAGCAGAGTCATCCCAAGATGCCTTTACTGCCCACCTTTGATTAGCAGTCCTCAACTCTACAACCTCCTTGTACCAGCTTATGGATTTTCGATTCAACTACTGCGACCCTGTAAGAATCACCATAAGTGAGGCCAAGAGCTGCGAAAAATGCTTCAGGAGGAAAATGGAGAGTTCTCAGGCAACAAAAATGATTAGGTCTGCGGTTCCACACATAGCAAGGACAAAACAATGCTAACTCATTGACTCTCAACCACAGAAGAGACAGCACAAATGCAAAACTACAACTTACATGAAGAAACAAAAAATTTGAGATTACTTCTATCCTAAGTGTTAAAGTCTGTCATTTAAAAAATTAGAAATTTCAATATATGGGGATTCAGTTGTCGAGACCCTTACCAATCAAAAGAAGGAGCAGAACCTCTTGGCAGAGTACTTTTTTCCTCCAATGCTAAAATTGGAGTTCTAAGCCTATGTGCCCACTGTGTGCTTATGCTGTGTGTGTTTTTTTTTTGTTGCGTTTCTGCACCAAAAACTCAGCACTCACAGCTTTGTAATGAAAGTCTATGGGATTTTCCAAAATCTGTGCCCACATGTGCGTTTTTGGGTGCTGCGTATTTGTGGTGCCCCTCTGGTGGGACGCCACAGGGAGGTACTGCACCCCAAACAGAAGGTGTGGTGTCTCCGTAGTCGTGGATGAGGAGGAAACTCAGAGTCTGCACACAAGCACGCTCATAAGACATCTTAGTACAGGGAACTGTAATTCAGTAGGTCTCAGGGGGGTGGAGCTTAGAAGAGTGGGAGACGTGAAGTGACAGTGACACATAAGTCAGTCTGACGGTGACAGAAGAGGAGAAAAGACGGATGCAGGGGACCCTGCAGCGGTGACAGAAGGGCACTTCTAAGGAGAGAGATGACCCAGACAAAGAAGGGGGACACTCCCGATCTGGTTGGAGCCGTCTGGAGTGCCCAGATCAACACCGGTATTCTGGAGCCGAGGCGGTTTGATTAGGTTTATCCCAAATTGCAGACCAGCACCTTGTGGGCCCTCATAAGGGAGCCACGACACACATCAAGGAGCCTAACCTCTGTCCCAAAGCTAGGTCCAAGACGCCAAGAGGTAACAAGAACTTAAGGCAACAGACCTGGGGACCAGTAACCAGACTAGCAAGGGAGAGAAGCGACCGGGAAAGTAACCGGAGGGACATCTCTGACAGACTCTGCAAAAGCCTCCTAAATCCGCGGCTACAACCCCCATTGAATCCGACTATCATGTACCTTATCCACCTGGTACCAGTAAAGAACTGTTTGAGCTAATCAGGTCTCTGGCATCAATTATTGGTCACCTCTACAGCACCAAAGAGCCAAGGATTACAACTCCTCTCATCCTCCCTGCTGCCCTGAGGTAAAGCTCCGCCTGTGGGGATCTGTACTACCAAAGCTGCTTCACCATCAACTCAGCAGCCGGCTGCAGCGCTGATAACCACATTACTGGGTACCACAGGTGGCGTCACATTTCACTATCCCCAAGTTCCCCCTTATCCCCATCAGCCATTGAGTGCCCAGGGCACGGAACTGGGACCCGACCAGCCGTGATCCCCACCGAAGCCACCGTCCCGGTATCAGAGTACCCCCTTCCCTGCTGGCCCGATAAATATTTGTTGCAGAAATCTCCTGCGTTTTTTAATATCCCTGCAATTATCCTGCTCATTTTTGGGCTGAGTTTTCCCCATAGACTCCATTCTAACCCCTCCAAAAAAAAGCACCACAAACAGATGGTATTCCCACAGTCTGTTTGTGGTGCTTTTTTCCTGCGATTTCCAAAAAACGCTCAGATAATCACCCTCCCTGGCAATCCAATGGCGATTCTCAGTGATCCCCAGGGCTTCTTCCTCCGTGCAGTGGCTGCAGTTGTCTATCTTTCTGCCAGATCCTGCGCACCATGTGACAGGTTGAGTCAAGTGGTGCAAAGGTCCAGGGAGATAGATAGAGACAGCTGCAGCTGCTACGCGGACAAACAATCACCATGGATCACTGTAGAGGATGAGGCAAGACAGAACCCAGATGACACTCTGTAGGAGTGAGAGGGGACCACACTGGCTATATTAGCTAACACTCTACAGAAGAGAAAGATTTACCCAGTGACTCTGAATATAGCAAATGACAAACTGTCCTCTATTTGGAACCGCTGATCTCTGTTGGCCTGGGTACTAACCACCCAATGAATAAGATATGAATATTCATTGCATTCTATAACTGTAGGAGGGCTGTGTGGCAAAAAAAATGATATTAGCCTATTCTCTGTTGCCTCAGCAGTGTGGGAAAAGGTGCCTGGCAAATACAAATCAACTCATAAAGTGCTTGAAACCGCAAATTTTAGTAAATTCGACTCAAATTTTATCCTCCCCCTGTCATTCCTGACAGCCCCGGACCAGATCACACCCCGCAATTTGAAGGCACCCTTATGGTGGGTTTACACGTTGCGATATCGGCATCCAACTCCGACCAAAGTCACGTGGTTCATGCGTTGGACCCGATATCGTTCGTGCGTTGTACAGTGTGAACATCCAATACGATTCAGGAACAATGGCAAACCGATATTGGGGGTCGAATGAGCGTGCTATTCAAGCGCCCGATATCGGATGCCGGTTGGAGCCGGTTCGTCTCGTGTGACAGCCCAACTCCGATGTGCGGGACAACGTCACCCTTTCACCCCCATGTTAAATGGTCGTTCCTGGGTCGGGGGGCGTACACATCGTCGGGGCGTTATATCCCGATATCGGGACGTGTAAAACACCGATCCGATTCTTGGAAAACCGGGCACAAAAAGCGCGCTCCCGCGCCGTCGGATCCTATATCGGATCGACGTTGGAGCGTGTAAACCCACCATTAGACTTTAGCTTAACTGACTTTGAAACTTTTATTTTTTGTTGTTTATTAAGACTAACCTCAAATTTTGCGACTTAATGTAACTTGAATTATTCTTTGCAAAAGACAAAGTTATAAAATATTTTCAATGTTAGTATTAATCTTACTTTCCATTTGTCACAGCTGCTTTAACAGCCTTGTCATGTCTTCAATCATCATCCAATATCCTTCAATCAAATAATTCGATAGAAAATGTACGGCAGGCAATTGCATAAATAGGGTAATGGCCGAAATGAGAACATCTAGAACATTTAGAGAAGAAGCTGCTATAAAACTCATTTACTACAAGTTCTCTAACACATATATACCAAGAAGTGCTGCAAAGTTCACCACTTACATATTAATATTGACAAAGACAATGAGCCACTTACTGCAGCAACTTTCACTTAAATCATTAACTCTGATTTACTGCAGGCAAGGAAATCTTTTTTGCAAGATCTGTAGTGTCCTCACATTCTCATTTAATAGCAAGTGTTTGTAATGCAATATTTCACTGTAATAGACAAATTGCTGCAAAAAGTAGCAAGTGCACACAGAAAATGTATTAAAAAGAGAGATGCATGCCAACTCAATTTAAAATATATATAATGCCTATATTTTCTAAGCTCTTCTCTTAGTAACCAATAAAACAGTCTTTGGATCACAAATAGAAAGGGCTGCTTTTATGGATAGTTTAATTCAGGACATCACCATTAAGGAATTCATTACATCACTCAATCAGTAATTCCCAGTGTAAACTTCAAACAGAGCTGTAAATTATTGGAAGAGAGCTAAAAAGTCAGAATTCACCTACATGTATCAACAGTAGAAATTAAAGACATTTAAGGATGGCGCATTAAAAAATCCATCATAAACAATTTAAGTGGTCTTAAAAAGCAATGTAACTAGAGTCCGATGTGCCCAGGGGCGAAATTTTGACCCGGTCGCCATCCT
The DNA here is from genome assembly GCA_033576535.1 of Allobates femoralis. NCBI lineage: Eukaryota > Metazoa > Chordata > Amphibia > Anura > Aromobatidae > Allobates > Allobates femoralis. Next base: position 168,842,897 of record JARQOC010000001.1, on the reverse strand, counting down.
GGTATATATGGTCCTCTTCCTGGTATACTGTTTATGGTCCTCATCCCGGTATATATGCCCCAATCCTGGGACTAAGTACCAGGCTGAATACAATATATACCAGGATGAGGACCTCCTGATGAGATAGAGATAGAGATAGAGAGAAATATGTGTATATATACTGCATATATACATATATCTGCTATATGATCTCTTAATCGTGTCTGTCTGACGCCGAAATCGCACGCCAGCGCTCATTGGCTGCCGCTAGCAGCGGCAACCAATGAGTGCCGCGTATGCAAAAAGCCAAGTGCATTCAAAATTAGACGATTATATAGTAGCTGTAACTTGGCGACAGCGATGCATAGGCGTCGCTATCGCCAGGCTACATGTGTACGGCAATGGTACCCGTCACCCCCACCTCGCCTGCCCCTCACTTCCCCTCACCTTCCGCTGTTCTCACTTGTCTTCTCCCTCTGTACAGCAGTCATGTGACAGGGGGGGCTGATGTGACATCGCCCGCCCTGTCACATGACCACTGTACACAGTACGACTCTGTAGCTGAGAACAGAGGTGGGCGAGGGGGATCCTACCCCCCCACTTCCATCCTGCCCCCCCGGCTCCATCCTGCCCCCCCGCCTCCATCCTGCCCCCCCGCCTCCATCCTGACCTGCTTGCTCCATCCTGCCCCCCAGCTCCATCCTGCCCTCTCCCCGCTCCATCCTGCCCCCCTGGCTCCATCCTGCCCCCCCCCGCTCCATCCTGCCCCCTGGATCCATCCTGCCCCCCGCTCTCTCCATCCTGCCCCCCGCCTCCAACCTGCCCCCCGCCTCCAACCTGCCCCACTAGCGCCATCCTGCCCTGCTCCGCGCCATCCTGCCCCGCTCGCGCCATCCTGACCCAGTTGCTCGATCCTGCATCCTGCCCCGCTTGCTCCATCCTACCCTGCTTGCTCCATCCTGCCCCCCCGCCTCCATCCTGTAATGTACTGCCATATACTATAGCGCTGCTATACATGTACTGTAATGTAACGCCATATACTATAGCATTGCTATACATATATTGTAATGTACCGCCATATACTATAGTGCTGCTATACATGTACTGTAATGTACCACCCTATACTATAACACTGCTATACATGTACTGTAATGTACCGCCATATACCATAGCCCTGCTATACATGTACTGTAATGTACCACCATATACTATAGTGCTGCTATACATGTATAACAGCACTATAGTATATGAAGGTACATTACAGTACAAGTACTAAAATGTACCGTCATATACCATAGTGCTGCTATACATGTACTGTAATGAATCTCCATATACTATAGTGCTGCTATACAAGTACTGTAATGTACCACCATATACCATAGCACTGATATATATATATATATATATATATATATAGTTCACTCACGTTGACTGAACAAGTTCTGTCAGTCACAGTATGTCAACTACATACATATTCTAGAATACCCGATGCCTTACAATCGGGCCACCATCTAGTATATATTATATATAAATATATATATATACACACATACATACACACAGATACCCACAATCTTGCTATACATAGTCTTTCTCCTGGTGTACTGTGTATGGTCCTCATCATGGTATATATGTCCCTATCCTGTTGACTATATATAGATAAATACTAAGGTCCTCATCCTCATCCCAGTATATATCAACATGAATATCAAAGATGCTTTATTGGCAGGACTAAATACACAATAGTGTTGCCAAAGCAAGTGTACAAAAGGGAATAGAGATAGGAACTGTGGGGATGTTGGGTTGGGGCTGTAGGGAAGGTGGATGGGGCAGATCCAGGGTGGGGGCTATAGAAGTCCATGGCATAGAAAAGGTGGATGGGGGGGATGGGGCAGATCCAGTGTGGGGGCTATAGAAGTCCATAGTATATATATAGTATATATACACTAGTATAGGGATGAGGGCCTCCAAGTCTGTCTGTCTGTCTAAATAATCAAAAAACAAAAACAGCACAACTGTTATTTGACGGGTGCAAGGTCCCCCTACCATACAGATGACATAGATCCAAGAAAAAATGGAGGCAGCACTTCCTTCAATTCAGTTATATGGGCTTTATTCCCAGGACAGCGACGTTTCGACCTGATGGTCTTTCTCAAGCAGTGTACAGTGCTTGAGAAAGACCATCAGGTCAAAACGTCGCTGCCCTGGGAATAAAGCCCATATAACTGAATTGAAGAAAGTGCTGCCTCCATTTTTTCTTGTATCTATCTGTCTATCTATCCCTATCCATCTATTTACATAGCCACCATCTTGGTATACACAGTCCTCCTCCTGATTAATATATATATTAGACTAGGGACCTATTCTGTGGCAACAGGAGATTCTAGAACATGTGAGATTACATATTAGTTTAATTATGCTATTAATATTTTAGGTTACTAAATGCAAAGAAAGACAAGATGCATATAAAACTGTACAACAACAGATGAATTGTTTAAAATGCAAACATCAAGATAGGTATACACTATCGTTCAAAAGTTTGGGGTCAGTTAGAAATGTTCTTATTTTTGAAAGAAAAGCACATTTTTTTTCAATGAAGCTAACATTAAATGAATCAGAAATACACTCTATTCATTGCTAATGTGGTAAATGACTATTCTAGCTGCATACATCTGGTTTTTAATGCAATATCTAAAGTATATAGGTGTATAGAGGCCCATTTACAACAACCACCACTCCAGTGTTTTAATGGTACATTGTGTTTGATAACTGTGTTGGAAGGCTAATGCATGTTTCGAAAACCCAAGATAACCCTTGTACAAGTGGGTTAGCACAGCTGAAAATGGTTTGGCTGATTAGAGAAGCTATAAAATGACCTTCCTTTGAGCTAGTTGAGAATCTGGAGCATTACTCTATTGTTCTATGAAACTCTCAAAATGGCCAGAAGAAGAGAACTTTCATGTGAAACTTGACAGTCTATTCTTGTACTTAGAAATAAAGGCTATTCTATGCGAGAAATTGCCAATAAACTGAAGATTTCCTACAACGGTGTGTACTACTCCCTTCAGAGGTGAGCACAAACAGGCTCTAACCAGAGTAGAAAGAGATGTGGGAGGCCCCGTTACACAACTGAGCAACAAGACAAGTACATTAGAGTCTATGGTTTGAGAAGTCGACACCTCACAGCTCCTCAACTAGCAGCTTCATTAATTAGTAGCCACAAAATGCCACTGTCAATGTCTACGGTGAAGAAGCGACTCTGGGATGCTATTTATCCCTCATTTTCATAATGACCCACTATATATATTTTTTGGTTTCAAGGGGGTTTTTATTTCTTCCATGTTTTTTATTTGTTTGTGCAGTTCTGCCTTCTATTGAAACTGGAAGTGTTTGATTTGGACTATCTTCCATATTCCTCCCCCATACTTGTAGCCTTGGCTATAGGATCAGAGGTGGTTTGTCAACATTTGCCCTCCTCAGTTAATATTGGGGTAAGATTTTTGTTGGGATTGTAGTAGTGGGATTCATTTACCTAATAAGGTGAACGCATTTATGAATCCTTTTCTCTATTTTTCTAGCTTTATAGCTTATCTTGATCCTCCGGATGCCGAATTATTGATGCTCCTCCGTGCTAGTTCTGAGAGATTTTTCTATTATGAATAACGAGATAATATATATATTATGTATAATGCATGACAATGCAAGAATTTTTAGTCTACACAATATTTGCCAAATTTTTTATTTTTTTGAGATTTTTTTGATTTTTGTGTTGGATACTGTGAGGATATAACATCAATTTCCTCCAGATGACTAAACTCATAATTTTTTAGTGTGAATACTTATTATAGTTATGTATTAATTATTAACTGCTGATTCTCTATGTTTATAGGCAAATTGCTACAAATTCTCCTTTCTTCTGATGAACCTCACTCAAATAAACGAGGCGAAACGCATCAAATGTGGAGATACTAGAAGCAATTTCTTCTCCGGAATACAGACGTTCCACACAGACAGTCGGGAAGGCTATCCATTAGAGGACTACATTTCCTAAGTTAAGTCCTACCATTGGAAAAGACTGCATCATTTCTTTTTTCCAAAACTGTTGACCCACTTTTCTAAAGGGAGGGAAACTCCTAAGGGAAAGCCGACACTGAATGGGGGCACCCAAAAAAAGTAAGGTGTAAAAACCTCCATTGTAAGGTAGGGACCAGTTATTGAGGGATAGTGTGAAATCTGTCAATTATATGGCTGTGTTGTACCGGAGAAGTAATTTTTAAGATTTGATGTTTTGTCTGTATTTGTGAATCGGTTCTTTACCGTTTTAGAGTTTCAATAAAAATTCTTTGATTTTATAAAAAAAAGTTGGTAATTAATATATTCTTTCTAAAAGACTCTGGGATACTGGCCTTCAGGGCAGAGTGACAAAGAAAAAGCCATATCTGAGACTGGCTAATAAAAGGAAAAGATTAATATGGGCAAAAGAACATAGACATTGGAAAGAGGAAGATTGGAAAAAAGCTTTATGGACTGATGAATCAAAGGTGTTTGGATCACACAGAAGAACATTTGTGAGACACAGAACTGAAAAGATGCTGGAAGACTGCCTGACGCCATCTGTTAAGCATGGTGGGGGTAATGTGATGGTCTGGGTGCTGGTAAAGTGGGAGATTTGTACAAGGTAAAATAAATTTTGAATAAGGAAGGCTATCACTCCATTTTGCAATGCCATGCCATACTGTAATTGCTGCAAAGGGAGCATTTTTTGACGAAAGCAAAGTTTTAAGCAGAAAATTATTATTTCAAATAAAAATCATTATGGGTAGGGTCACATTGGAAATCTAAATTGCATTCACCGCATCCGGATCCGGATGCGGTGAATGCAATGCCGGTCACACACATTTTTTCTCAAAAATGTGTGCATAATACCGCACTGCGGTCACCGGATGGCTCAGGATGTGTAATCCTGAGCCATCCGGTAACTGCATAGGTTGCGGTTCCCGATCGGCAAAGTTAATAAAGATTTAATTTGAGTACAGAACTGAGGTCTGTAGGGGGGCTTAGACCCCCCTACAGACCGGGCGGCCACTTCTATAGTGTTCTTCTCCAATTTTCCCTATGGCACGGGCTGATCTGAGCTCCGTGCATGTTATCAAAATATCCCCCTCCCCCTATCACTATACAGGGGTGCATACACCCCTCTAGTACAGTACTGCTTTATTTATGTTATGAACACCAAGACTTGTCCCAATCGCAACATAAGTATATATTTACATGTTCCGTAGGCAGAGTCCACTGATGTCCATGGGCGGGGCTGTGTGCAGAAGCCTCCGCCCGCTCCTTCTTGATGCCCGCCCCCTCTGGCCGTAATCCAGTGTTGTGGGGGTGGCCGAGTCGTTAAAGGGGCGTGGCTAACCGCGGCACATGGTTACACATCCTGAGCCATCCGGTGACCGCAGTGCGGTCCCAGAAACGCTGCGAAAACTGCTGCCTGCATGTTTTTAAACGCAGGCAGCAGTGCCGGATCCGGACACCGGATGGCTTGTGAAGCCATCCGGTGTTTTGCATTGGATCCTATGGGGAGCGTTTCCTGGTCCGGTTTTGAGCTTTTTGGAAGCTCAAAACCGGATCAGGATTTTGTTCCAAAAACGGAAATGTGACCCTGGCCTATTTCTAACCTTGTCAACGTCTGAACTATATTTTCTATTCATTTTTTAACTCATTTGATAAATAAAAGTATGAGCTTTCATGGAAAACATAAAATTGTCTGGGTGACCCCAAACTTTTGAACGGTATGAAAAAGAGGAAGAATGCCCGTATTGATTTAAAACAGTATTCCAATGGTACTGATTATGTGTGTGACTAATATGTATGTTATAAAAGGCAATGTTATCCAAATGGTATTGGTTATGTGTGTGAGTTCAAATCTGGCAAACGGAATGTTTTGCTGTATTAATATAGCAGCTGTTACATCCTGAGCGCTACTGCACTTCAGCTAGTGTAGTAATATGGCAGGCGCGTTAGCTATGATCTGATGGTAGATGCTAGACTGTATGTGCTCTCTCCATGTCTGACGTGACTTACATCATGTGATAGGGTTGTTGTTGAGGGGTGGTCGAAGGCCGGCATTGCATGATTTCTAGTGGACAGGCAGAAATGTCACCATGCCCACCAAAGAAGCCTTTTACACCCATCAATGAAGGTGGTCACACCTACTGAATGTATGATGTCCTTTGAGGTGGGCATGACTGTGTTAGTTAGTGGGCATGGCGGTGTAGCTTATGCAAGGGGGTTGTGAAAGATGCTATAAAATACATCTAACCAGAGTGGACTGATTTGATAAAGAGCTCTACACAGGTATACCTGGTAATGGCTATAACTCAATTGATGACACAGACTTGGTCTTCAAAAGAATAGCTCCAATGTTTATTGTTGTACGAGCTTATATACAATGACAAATATGATGAACATGCATTATAGACAGTTTTGAGATGATTAATTAGTGACCTTTAAGAAAGTTACAGAAGATAAGAACGGTACACTCTGGCTTACATATAGCTTGGTGGTCTTATCTGAAAACAAGAACTAAGGCAAAAATGTACTGAGTTGTGCTCATCTTCACTGAACAAACTGTTACATAGCTAGTTAGTCAGAATAGATATGATAAACTAAAAATGGCCTCTTTAGATACAATATGGCGGAAGCTACATAGTACCTATAATATCGTCTTTAACAGTCCCCTCTTTTTATCATCTCTATTCTTGACCTATCCCTGCCTACCCCTAGGTCTGCAGAGCCCGCCCTACTACACAATACGCAAGGCTACTTCCTACGCATATTATGGAGCGCGATCATTCAGGAAGACCCTGTTAGCCGGCCTATTCCATCCTCAACACCCCCTAACCTAAAGATTAGTATATTGAGTAATTTGAGGGGTCTAAAATAAGTAAAAAAGGAAATGATATATTTAGACTGTGGGATATCCATGATATTGAACGTTTCACACAATGTTGTAGTTCTCATTTTCTTGTATCTTTGGTGGTGGAGGTGAATTCAGAGGATTTCCACAATAAGTGCAGTTTGAATGTTCCACCAAAGTCTTTTTGTTGCACAGCACACACTTGCGTCCTGGGGTAGTAACATAAGTCAGGAGCACTTGTGTACGCAGTGCTTCAGTATCTTTATCTTTATAGTTTTTCATTTTGTTTTTACCTGAAAAACATTTGTCGTTAGTTCTTAGAATTTTCTTCACAAGCATCACAAATAACTTTACCAGTATAACAATAACCAGTATTATAGATGCTCCCTGGATTACAAAATAAATTATCCCAGATATCCATCCATCTACACCCATAAAGAGATTATTCAACCTGGAGAATGACAAACCTGTAAGATCCAACAACACCTTCCTGTCTCTTTCATATGTTACCTTCACACCTTTTCACATACTTTTTATCCTTCCCTACTCCTCTATCAACGCCTGCCAAGTGAACTGATCAGCTCGTAATCAGTTCCCATTATTTTTCAAAACCCAACTCAAACCTTCTATCGACTTTCCTAAATCAACCTTTATTTGCTTCCTGCCTATTGTTGTGGTGGATCTTCGTCCCATTGTGAGTTTCCCTGCTTGGCTACCTTTTTCTGCTGCAACCCTCCTTTTCCCACTGCTTAAAGGGAACCAACCACCTCAGATGACGACTATAAGCAGTTAATACATGTCCCTGCACCCTACCTACACCGTTCCAGCTATGTTTTTGCTAAGAATATTGATAAATGCAAACCGAAAGAAACACTTTATAAACTTACATTCCTGCGTACTTGAGGGCGTCTCCCTCGGGCTCTCGTACTAGAGGGCTGTGTCTCCAGCAGCTTGACTGGCTTCTCCAGCCCTCCCTCTTACTTTGCAGGACGTCACATGAAGGGACGGGAGCTGCCTTGCGTGCCCGCCCACTGATACATAACATCACGCCCTCTCACTTTGTAAGAGTCTGGACGCGTCATGAAAGGGGCGTGGCTAAATCGCTGCGAGCCCCGCCCCTTTCAATGACGCGATTTTGTTTGGCGTTACCTACAGAATACAATATATAATAATTTCTTTCAACAGTTCGGGCAGTGGCCTTGGCAGTAGGCCATGCTTCTGGCTATCCAGAGAATAGGTCTATGCAGACCAACACATACTCATAGGCGCCTACCTTTGGAAGCTGAACAAAGTCAATCTGCATTGGCTGAAATGGGTAGAGTAGCCTTGGCGCACACATAACCAGAATAAGGGGGCCATATCTAGTATGGGGGAGCTATATCCCAGGATGAGGACCATGTACCAGGAAGAGGGGGCTATAAGAGACATATACCCCATATGATTTGTAAGACGGACACTGACATTATAAGACGGACCCCATTTAACATTAAAAATAATTTTTTTCTCTTTTGCTTCACCAAATTTGGGGGTGCGTCTTATAATCAGGTGCGTCTTACAAAGCGAAAAATACGGTAACTTATTCTTCCCCAATTTGCATCTCTCCTCAAACAAAAACCCCAACAGAGACAGTGTTACCTGTAAACAAGCTGGTCTGTCTGGTGTGCATGATCAACTGTACTTGTTCATTTTCTGGGTGCAAATAAAGATGTAGGTACAGGTGATGGTGTAGCTGCCTTATTTTGGTCTATTTATATCCAGATTAATTGTTACCATTATCTATAATCTATAAGGGGATTGTGGCGTTCAGAAGCCCAGATCCAGGACTTTACCTGGTACCTGGTACCTGTATCTGTGCCTCTGAATCCACTGGTTATTCACACGGATGAATTGCCTCCAACAGGCCATATTAAAACAACCCAATTTACCCATCTAGGCATTTCCCACTTTTCTCTCTTTTTTCCTAACATTTTTGCTGCGTCATTAACTGCCCCCGATTCTCTGCTACCACTCTGAACTAGTAGTCCTCTAGCCTGTCATCCAAACCAGTAACCAGCACTGGTTTCCCCAGTAACTGTCAAAGGTCGCTAACCCTGTCTTCAGTAGTCTGGCATCCCAAACTAGACCTTTTACTATTTCGTCCTCTAGCTTGTCATCCAAACCAGCGTCCTGGTTTCCCCAGCAACTGTCAAAGGTCGCTAACCCTGTCTTCAGTATCCTGGCATCCCAAACTAGACCTTCATCAGTTCACCCTACCCCCAGCTTGTCAATAAAGAAACCCCAAAAAAAACCAAACCATCAACCTGGTTTCCCAAGCTGAACTTCTCTCTCCTGAGCAGTCAATGCAAACTCAATTTCCTGATTATTCTAATTGTTGAGAACACTTGACTAAGCAAGTAGAAAAAAATAAAACATACAATGATGAATAATTATATAATAACTAGCTGTGAGCCCGATGCAAATGCATCGGGATTCTAGAACGTGGCAATATTATTTGCATTAATAGCATTATTATTACCATTAATAGCATAATTATTAGCATTAATAGCATAATTATTAACATTAATAGCATAATTATTAGCATTAATAGCATTAATAGCAATATTAATTGCATTAATACCATTATGATTACCATTAATAGCATAATTATTAGCATTAATAGCATAAATATTAGCATTAATAGCATAATTATTAGCATTAATAGTATTAATATTAGCATTAATAGCATAATTATTAGCATTAATAGCATAAATATTAGCAATAATAGCATAATTATTAACATTAATAGCATTAATAATAGCATTAATAGCAATATTATTTGCATTAATAGCATTATTATTACCATTAATAGCATAATTATTAGCATTAATAGCATAATTATTAACATTAATAGCATAATTATTAGCATTAATAGCATTAATAGCAATATTATTTGCATTAATACCATTATGATTACCATAAATAGCATAATTATTAGCATTAATAGCATAAATATTAGCATTAATAGCATAATTATTAGCATTAATAGTATAAATATTAGCATTAATAGCATAATTATTAGCATTAATAGCATAAATATTAGCATTAATAGCAATATTATTTGCATTAATAGCATTATTATTACCATTAATAGCATAATTATTAGCATGAATAGCATAATTATTAACATTAATAGCATAATTATTAGCATTAATAGCATTAATAGCAATATTATTTGCATTAAGACCATTATGATTACCATTAATAGCATAATTATTAGCATTAATAGCATAAATATTAGCATTAATAGCATAATTATTAGCATTAATAGTATTAATATTAGCATTAATAGCATAATTATTAGCATTAATAGCATAAATATTAGCATTAATAGCATAATTATTAACATTAATAGCATTAATAATAGCATTAATAGCAATATTATTTGCATTAATAGCATTATTATTACCAATAATAGCATAATTATTAGCATTAATAGCATAATTATTAACATTAATAGCATAATTATTAGCATTAATAGCATTAATAGCAATATTATTTGCATTAATACCATTATGATTACCATAAATAGCATAATTATTAGCATTAATAGCATAAATATTAGCATTAATAGCATAATTATTAGCATTAATAGTATAAATATTAGCATTAATAGCATAATTATTAGCATTAATAGCATAAATATTAGCATTAATAGCAATATTATTTGCATTAATAGCATTATTATTACCATTAATAGCATAATTATTAGCATGAATAGCATAATTATTAACATTAATAGCATAATTATTAGCATTAATAGCATTAATAGCAATATTATTTGCATTAATACCATTATGATTACCATTAATAGCATAATTATTAGCATTAATAGCATAAATATTAGCATTAATAGCATAATTATTAGCATTAATAGTATTAATATTAGCATTAATAGCATAATTATTAGCATTAATAGCATAAATATTAGCATTAATAGCATAATTATTAACATTAATAGCATTAATAATAACATTAATAGCAATATTATTCGCATTAATAGCATTATTATTACCATTAATAGCATAATTATTAGCATTAATAGCATAATTCTTAACATTAATAGCATAATTATTAGCATTAATAGCATTAATAGCAATATTATTTGCATTAATACCATTATAATTACCATTAATAGCATAATTATTAGCATTAATAGCATAAATATTAGCATTAATAGCATAATTATTAGCATTAATAGCATAAATATTAGCATTAATAGCATAATTATTAGCATTAATAGCATAAATATTAGCATTAATAGCAATATTATTTGCATTAATAGCATTATTATTACCATTAATAGCATAATTATTAGCATGAATAGCATAATTATTAATATTAATAGCATTAATAATAGCATTAATAGCAATATTATTTGCATTAATAGCATTCTTATTACCATTAATAGCCTAATTATTAGCATTAATAGCATAATAATTAGCATTAATAGCATTAATAATAGAATTAATAGCAATATTATTTGCATTAATAGCATTATTATTACCATTAATACCATAATTATTAGCATTAATAGCATAATTATTAGCATTAATAACATAAATATTAGCATTAATAGCATAATTATTAGCATTAATAGCATTATTATTAGCAGTAATAGCATTATTAATAGCATTAATAAAATTAATAATACAATTAATAGCATTTATTTATTTTTTTTATTATTATTTTTTATTTAATTATTTATTATTTTTATTTATTTTTTGTATTATTTTTTAATTATTTTTTAATTTTTTTTTTTTATTATTAAATTTAATATTTATTTAAAGTGAGCCTAAGGCTGAGACCCAGTTCTCCTTCAGGTCCGCTGAAAGGGCTGATATTATTAGCATATATTTAATTTTTTTATTATTATTTTTATTGAATTATTTTATATTTTTAATTTATTTTTTTATTATTTTTTAATTATTTTTAATTATTTTTTTTATTATTAAATTTATTATTTAGGCTGAGACCCAGTTCTCTTTCAGGTCCGCTGAAAGGGCTGATATAATTAGCATATATTTAATTTTTTTATTATTATTTTTATTGAATTATTTATTATTTTTAATTTATTTTTTTATTATTTTTTAATTATTTTTTAATTATTTTTTTTATTATTAAATTTATTATTTAGGCTGAGACCCAGTTCTCTTTCAGGTCCGCTGAAAGGGCTGATATAATTAGCATATATTTAATTTTTTTATTATTATTTTTATTGAATTATTTATTATTTTTAATTTATTTTTTTATTATTTTTTAATAATTTTTTAATAATTTTTTTTATTATTACATTTATTATTTAGGCTGAGACCCAGTTCTCTTTCAGGTCTGCTGAAAGGGCTGATATAATTAGCATATATTTAATTTTTTTATTATTATTTTTATTGAATTATTTATTATTTTTAATTTATTTTTTTATTACTTTTTTAATTATTTTTTAATTATTTTCTTTATTATTAAATTTATTATTTAGGCTGAGACCCAGTTCTCTTTCAGGTCCGCTGAAAGGGCTGATATAATTAGCATATATTTAATTTTTTTATTATTATTTTTATTGAATTATTTATTATTTTTAATTTATTTTTTAATTATTTTTTAATTATTTTTTAATTATTTTTTTTATTATTAAATTTATTATTTAGGCTGAGACCCAGTTCTCTTTGAGGTCCGTTTATTTTTTATTTATTTTTTTATTATTTTTTTAATGATTTTTTAATGATTTTTTTTATTATTAAATTAATTTGTTCCCATTGAAATACATTAGCGGTGTGTCGGCGATTTTATGGCCGCCGACCTGGTTCTATTTGTCGGCCCTAAAATCGCGGACACACCGCTAATGCATGTCTATGGGCAGTGAGCTCGAGAGAGCGACCAATCAGAAATCGGGCTGACTGCCCATAGAGATGCATTAGCGGTGTGTCCGCGATTTTAGGGCCGACAAATAGAACCAGGTGGCCGGCCATAAAATCGGCGAGACACCGCTAATGTATGTCAATGGGAAATGAGGGCCTCTTCTGATTGGCTGAGGGCAGTAGACAGCGACCAATCAGAAGAGCCCCTCACATCTCATTGACATAGAATGGTGGATTTGTCGTCCATTCTATCTATTATATAATTGCCGTAGCGACTTCCGTCGGAGCGGCGCTGCTTCCGGTGGCTTGGTTAGCGAGTCCGAGCTGCTTCTTCTGGACTCTCCCCGTGGCCGCGTAGCGGCCACGGCGACTCCCGAAGCAATGCCCGCAAAGCGGGCATTGCGAGTCGTTGCAGCCTCGCGAAGCAATGCCCGCGAAGCGGGCATTGCGAGTCGCTACCACCCACCACTAACCAAGACACAGAAGCCTCTACTACTCTACTGTAACACCGCTATAGTATACTACAGTCCCATGCCCATAAGCGCCATGGGACTGTAGTATACCATCGCGTTGTACACTACAGCCTCCTGCCGCTCTTACACACTACCCCGCCAACCAAGACACACAAGCCCCTACTACAAGACACACAAGCCCCTACTAAGCCCCTACTACTCTACTGTACACCGCTATAGTATACTACAGTCCCATGCCCATAAGCGCCATGGGACTGTAGTATACCATCGCGCTGTACACTACAGTCTCCTGCCGCTCTTACACTAAGCCCCGACCCGCCCCATCTATGCCCGCCGCTGTCGCTAACACCGCCGCACCCCTATACCCTAAGCCCCGACCCGCCCCATCTATGCCCGCCGCTGTCGCTAACACCGCCGCACCCCTATTCCCTAAGCCCCGACCCGCCCCATCTATGCCCGCCGCTGTCGCTAACACCGCCGCACCCCTACACCCTAAGCCCCGACCCGCCCCATCTATGCCCGCCGCCGCCCCATCTATGCCCGCCGCTGTCGCTAACACCGCCGCACCCCTATACCCTAAGCCCCGACCCGCCCCATCTATGCCCGCCGCTGTCGCTAACACACCGCCGCACCCCTATACCCTAAGCCCCGACCCGCCCCATCTATGCCCGCCGCTGTCGCTAACACCGCCTCACCCCGACACCCTAAGCCCCGACACGCCCCATCTATGCCCGCCGCCGCCCCATCTATGCCCGCCGCTGTCGCTAACACCGCCGCACCCCTATACCCTAAGCCCCGACCCGCCCCATCTATGCCCGCCGCTGTCGCTAACACCGCCGCACCCCTATACCCTAAGCCCCGACCCGCCCCATCTATGCCCGCCGCCGCCCCATCTATGCCCGCCGCTGTCGCTAACACCGCCGCACCCCTATACCCTAAGCCCCGACCCACCCCATCTATGCCCGCCGCTGTCGCTAACACCGCCGCACCCCTATACCCTAAGCCCCGACCCGCCCCATCTATGCCCGCCGCTGTCGCTAACACCGCCGCACCCCGACACCCTAAGCCCCGACACGCCCCATCTATGCCCGCCGCTGTCGCTAACACCGCCGCACCCCTATACCCTAAGCCCCGACCCGCCCCATCTATGCCCGCCGCTGTCGCTAACACCGCCGCACCCCTATACCCTAAGCCCCGACCCGCCCCATCTATGCCCGCCGCCGCCCCATCTATGCCCGCCGCTGTCGCTAACACCGCCGCACCCCTATACCCTAAGCCCCGACCCGCCCCATCTATGCCCGCCGGTGTCGCTAACACCGCCGCACCCCTATACCCTAAGCCCCGACCCGCCCCATCTATGCCCGCCGCTGTCGCTAACACCGCCGCACCCCTATACCCTAAGCCCCGACCCGCCCCATCTATGCCCGCCGCCGCCCCATCTATGCCCGCCGCTGTCGCTAACACCGCCGCACCCCTATACCCTAAGCCCCGACCCGCCCCATCTATGCCCGCCGCTGTCGCTAACACCGCCGCACCCCTATACCCTAAGCCCCGCCCCGCCCCATCTATGCCCGCCGCTGTCGCTAACACCGCCGCACCCCTATACCCTAAGCCCCGACCCGCCCCATCTATGCCCGCCGCTGTCGCTAACACCGCCGCACCCCTATACCCTAAGCCCCGACCCGCCCCATCTATGCCCGCCGCTGTCGCTAACACCGCCGCACCCCTACACCCTAAGCCCCGACCCGCCCCATCTATGCCCGCCGCTGTCGCTAACACCGCCGCACCCCTATACCCTAAGCCCCGACCCGCCCCATCTATGCCCGTCGCTGTCGCTAACACCGCCGCACCCCTATACCCTAAGCCCCGACCCGCCCCATCTATGCCCGCCGCTGTCGCTAACACCGCCGAACCCCTATACCCTAAGCCCCGACCCGCCCCATCTATGCCCGCCGCTGTCGCTAACACCGCCGAACCCCTATACCCTAAGCCCCGACCCGCCCCATCTATGCCCGCCGCTGTCGCTAACACCGCCGCACCCCTATACCCTAAGCCCCGACCCGCCCCATCTATGCCCGCCGCTGTCGCTAACACCGCCGCACCCCTATACCCTAAGCCCCGACCCGCCCCATCTATGCCCGCCGCTGTCGCTAACACCGCCGAACCCCTATACCCTAAGCACCGACGCCTATCCCCTAAGGCACCGCCGCCCCTGACCTCCTGCCGCTCTCCCCTGCCCCTCTCGCTAAAGCCCTACACCCTAAGCCCCCGCAGGTCCCTAACCTAACGCCGCTGTCACCTAAGCTCCTACACCTCTAACCCCCGCCGTGCCCTAGCTAACGTCCCCGTCGATCACTTACATGCCTTCAAGTCATCTGATCGTCCGTCCGATCCACAAGTCCTCCGTCCGGCCAGCCGTCCTCTTCCTCCGGCCCCGGGGGTCTTCTGTATTCTTTCCGCCATCTCCGCCTCTTCGTCCGGCCCCGGGGGTCTTCTGTCTTCTTTCCGCCATCTCCGCCTCTTCGTCCGGCCCCGGGATCTTCCACCTCCGACGTCCTCTTCGTTCTCATTCACATACAATGGAACAAAAATCCCCCATTGTATCTCAATCAGATCTGAGGCCCTCTTCTGATTGGTCGATGTATACTGCCCTCAGCCAATCAGAAGAGCCCCTCACAACTGACACGCAGTTCTCATTCAGGTCCGACTTTTTTTTCCCCATTGACATACATTACCGGTGTGTCGGCGATTTGATGCCCGCCCATCTGGTTCTATTTCTCGGCCCTAAAATCGAGGACACACCGCTAATGCATCTCTATGGCCAGTCAGCCCGATTTCGGATTGAACGCCGACCAATCAGAATTCGAGCTCACTGCCCATAGACATGCATTAGCGGTGTGTCCGCGATTTTAGGGCCGACTAATAGAACCAGGTGCCCGGCCATAACATCGCCGACACACCGGTAATGTATGTTAATGGGGAAAAAAAAAGGCGGACCGGAATGAGAACTGCGTCTCACTCTGTCTTAAAAAAATTAATCCATAAATTAAATAATAAAAAAAATCATTTAAAAATAATAAAAAAATAATAAATAAATCTTTAAAAAATAATAAAGAATTAATTAAAAATAATATTAAAAAAAATTTAAAAGGTCGGACCTGAATGAGAACTGTCTCTCCGTCTAACTTAAAAAAAACAAATAAATTAAATAATAAAAATAATCATTTAAAAATAATAAAAAAATAATAAATAAATCATTAAAACATAATAAATAATTAAATAAAAATAATATTAAAAAAAAAAAAAAAAAAAGGTCGGACCTGAATGAGAACTGTCTCTCCGTCTAACTTAAAAAAAATAAATAAATTAAATAATAAAAATAATCATTTAAAACTAATAAAAAAATAATAAATAAATCATTAAAAAAATAATAAATAATTAAATAAAAATAATAATAAAAAAAAAAAAAAGGTCGGACCTGAATGAGAACTCTCTCTCCGTCTAACTTAAAAAAAAATAAATAAATTAAATAATAAAAAAAATCATTTAAAAATAATTAAAAATTAATAAATAATCCTTAAAAAATAATAAATAATTAAATAAAAAATAATTCTAAAAAAATTGAAAAAAGGCCGACCTGAATGAGAACTTTGTCTCCGTCTTACTTAAAAAAAAAAAAAAATTAAATAATAAAAAATTTTTTTTAAAAATAATTAAAAAATAATACAAAAATAATCATACAAAAAAAAAACAAAATTATAATTTAACAAAAATTATCTAAATTTTAATAATAAAATAAAAAAAAAAAAAAAAAAAAAAATAAATAAATAATTACAAATAATTAATTAAATAATTTAAAAATAATACAGAAATAATAATAAAAAAAATAAAAATAATAATTAAAAAAATATTATAAAAATTTTACGATTATTAACAATTATTTAAAAAAAAAAAAAAAAATTAAAAATAAAAAAAATATTAAAAATAATTATATCAAAATAATAAAAATAAAAAAACATACTAATCAAAAAAAATTTATAAAAATTTTAATAATCACAAAAATTTTTAAAAAAATATTATTAAATAATAACAAAAAAACCAAAAAATTAATAAAAAAAAAAAAACAAAACAAAAAAAAAAATAAATAAAACACACACAGTCGTTGCTATTACGGTATTTATTAACGCGAATCGCTGATTGACACTTTACAGCCCCGTCGAATTATGGCTCTGAGCCGAGTCGTCTGCCCGCTGCAACCAGCGGCTCGCCCATAACTTTTCTCTATCTCTCTCCATAGGAAGGCGCCGTCCAATCACAATCGCCGCGCCTTTTTTGAAAATACATAGCGACCAATCACATTCATGGCGCCAGCTTTCTGAAGTTGCCGCCCTCCAATCAGATAAGCCCGCTTATTTATCGCGCGAAATTTGAATCTTCTACCTCTTTGAATCCTCTTTGTGGGAGAACGAGAACCTATCGCTGGACTATCTGTTGGAGTATTTTTCTGCCGAGAAATCCATCCTTCCTGAGGGTCTTTCGAGGACAACGAGAAGCTATCGCTGGACCGTCTGTTGGACAACATTTGAGCCGAGATATCCATCCTTCGTGCGGGACGTCGGGAAGCAAGCGCCGGATCGGGATCTGCGATTGATCAGCTAAGATATCCTTTGGACAATCTACCTTTTCACATCAGAAGCTATATTCCTGATGCTGACTTTTATTTTCACCTCTTTTTTACTATCTTTCTTTTTCACCTCTTTTACTATTTTGCGCCATGCAGCGCCAATCGCCGCTGCATGGAGCGTCCGCCACTGTTCGGACACTTCGCCGCTGAAAGCGCCGACTTCTGCGCTACAAGCGCAAACTTCGGCGCTTCTAGCGGCCTCCGCGGTCTATGAGATCGCTGTGTCCGAACATGCATTCACGCGCCGCCCGTACAACTCGCCGCTCTAAGATGGCGGACGCGAAATCTTCATTCATAAAATGGCGCTAGACTTCAGCCGCCGTGTGATTGGCCAGCGGAATCTTCATACACATGGCGCCGTCAATCCGGTTGGTCGGCGCTATTGTCTGAAGATGCCGCTGTCCTATCACAATTCAGCGGGGCGGAGCTATAGACTTCCACTCTCCCGAACGCCGTGTCCGAAAATCGCTCCAGGGGCTCGGCAAGGAAAGTTCCGTGCATTTTCAAAATTCCCGCCGCGATTCTCATTGGATGTCGACTTCCCGTAGACATCCATTGAGAAATAAGCCGCGATTCTGATTGGTTCTTCTTTATGGCGCTTTGATTCCGATTGGTCGCCGCTCAGCGGCGACTTCGAAATTTTTCTGGCCGAGCGCCTGGTACGATTTTCGGATATGCCGTTCGGCCGGCTGGAAGTTTGTAGTTCCGCCCCGCTGAGTTGTGATTGGACAGCGGCATCTTCACACAATTGCGCCGACCAACCGGATTCACGGCGCCATGTGTATGAAGATTACGCTGGCCAATCACACGGCGGCTGAAGTCTAGCGCCATTTTATGAATGAAGATTTCCCCTCGGCCATCTTAGAGCGGGAAATTTGAATTTGTGAACTATGAAAAAGTAAAAAAGCTGTTTTCACAGTACATTCTCACATCAGACTATATATTCCTAATGCCTATGCTTATATTAACCCTTTCTTTTTACACATTATATATCAGCTACATTTATCTATAGTGCCCTCTTCTTTTCATACTTGATTAACCCCTTCTATTCCACTTCTCCTCCATTTGCTATCTGACTATGTGCAGTACTAAGGCCATTGTAATATTAACCCCTTCTATTCTATTACTGCTACACTGCCTATCTCACTATGTTCTCTACTACGGCCATTTTAATTTTAACCCTTTTATTTTATTACTGCTACACTGCCTATCTTACTATATGCTGTACTACGGCCATTTTAATATTAACCCTTTCTATCCAATTACTCCTACACTGCATATATCACTATCTGCTCTACTACGGCCATTTTAATATTAACCCTTTCTATTCTATTACTGCCACACTGCCTATCTCACTATCTGCTCTACTACGGCCATTTTAATATTAACCCTTTCTATTCTATTACTGCTACACAGCCTATCTCACTCTCTGCTGTACTACGGCCATTTTAATATTAACCCTTTCTATTCTATTACTGCTACACTGCCTATCTCACTCTCTGCTGTACTACGGCCATTTTAATATTAACCCTTTCTATTCTATTACTGCTACACTACGTATCTCACTATCTGCTGTACTACGGCCATTTTACTATTAACCCCTTCTATTCTATTAGTGCTACACTGACTATCTCACTATCTGCTGTACTACGGCCATTTTAATATTAACCCTTTCTATTCTATTAGTCCTACACTGCCTATCTCACTATTGTGCTGTACTACGTCCTTTTTTATATGAACCCTTTCTATTGTATTACTGCTACTCTGCCTATCTCACTATCTCCTGTACTACGGCCATTTTAATATTAACCCTTTCTATTCTATTAGTGCTACACTGCCTATCTCACTATGTGCTGTACTACGGCCATTTTTATATTAACCCTTTCTATTCTATTAATCCTACACTGCCTATCTCACTATCTCCAGTACTACTGCCATTTTTATATCAACCCTTTCTATTCTATTACTCCTACACTGCCTATCTCACTATCTGCTGTACTACGGCCATTTTAATATTAACCCCTTCTATTCTATTAGTGCTACACTGCCTATCTCACTATGTACTGTACTACGGCCATTTTAATATTAACCCTTTCTATTATATTAGTCCTACACTGCGTATCTCACTATGTGCTGTACTACGGCCATTTTAATATTAACCCTTTCTATTATATTAGTCCTACACTGCGTATCTCACTATGTGCTGTACTACGGCCTTTTTTATAGTAACCCCTTCTATTCTATTAGTGCTACACAGCCTATCTCACTATGTGCTGTACTACGGCCATTTTAATATTAACCCTTTGTATTCTCTTTGTGCTACACTGCCTATCTCACTATGTGCTGTACTACGGCCATTTTAATATTAACCCTTTGTATTCTCTTTGTGCTACACTGCCTATCTCACTATGTGCTGTACTACGGCCATTTTAATATTAACCCTTTCTATTCTATTAGTCCTACACTGCCTATCTCACTATCTGCTGTACTACGGCCTTTTTTATAGTAACCCCTTCTATTCTATTAGTGCCACACTGCGTATCTCACTATCTGCTCTACTAAGGACATTTTTACATTAACCTCTTCTATGCCTTTTCTATTTTAGTTGCACCATGACTATTTCATAGGGTTTAAACTCATACATTAACCCCTTCTATTCTGTTTCCTATTCAATTACTGTGTCACTATCTGCTGGACATCTGTGCTTTTACAATTTCAACACACATGGCCAGAAAAAAACCCATCTGCTGCGATTGCCGATTCAACCTTGCACTTGCTGCGCTGTTGCGGGAATACCCATACAAACTATAGGAATACTTGCGGCAGGTGCGCCAAGTTCATTTTTTTTTGGAGCAACACTTGACGCAACTGCTAAATCGCACCGGCCGCAAGGCCCCTTATGGTTTCTATAGGGATTACTGCTACCGCACTGCAACTGCAATGTTCATGTGGCTATCGCAGTAGATGCTTTTTTTTCAATGCATCTACCGCAATTTTATCTAAACAGTTGATGTGAAAGGGCTATAAGGCAATTTGGACATTAACCCGTTCTATTGTATTTCTGCCCCCCTTGCTATCTCAGTATGTGGTACACTAAGGCTATTTATTCATTTTCCTCTTCTATGCCATTTGCCATTTTGTTTTCCAACACTATGTTTTTATAGGGTTCGAAATGCTACATAAACCCCCTACTTTCAGTTTGCTATTCACTAACTGTGTTACTAGGTGCTGTACTCAGGGCATTTGCAATTTAAACTCTTCTATACTATTTGAAATTTATTTTAACATCCACAAACTTTTATAGGATGTAAGTCCTACATTAACGTCTTCTATTGTTTTGACTATTCACTGTCTATGTCACTATGTGGTATACTACTGGCATTTAATTACAATATACTTTCATACTAATTTTATTTTTATTAATCGTCCAGTATTTTTTATGCCTGCCAATGCTATATTAACTACTTACTGGCTCTTTGACTTTTTCTTTTGGAGTTAGGAGTCAGTCATCACACCGTTACGAGTACGTTAACCCATTATATGTCAATTTTTATTATTTTTCTTAGTAATGCCTCTGTTGCACTACTACCTGTCTTATTTTTAACACTTTGGTGGTAATGCTACCTGCACAGTTGACATCAGCGGTTATTTGAAATTGCACTAGATGTCCTGACACAATTGCATCCGCTTGCTTTGCTGCATTGCCACCGCATAACTGCTGCACTTGCAGTGTCGTTCCGCTAATCCCCATTGTACGTATAGGGGAACTTGCCACAGCTCCCGCCACCATAAAAAGCGTGGTCAACCATCTTTTTTTTTCCATACAGGACCTGCTACAAGTGCAAAATCCAAATTGCTGCACCTACTGCAAATAAATACATACTGACTATTATGCCGATTATAATGAGTATGGGGATTCACGTAAACGCTTGCAAGTCCTGCAGTTATGCTGTGGCTATGCGCCACATGCACCAGATGCTGTTTTTCCAATGCTTATGATGCTATTTGAAATTAATGCTCATGTCAAAGTCTCTGTCATTCCAGTAGGATATTCACTACTTTTACATACATAATATTTTACACTCTATTACTGACTGGGTACCCTTTCACACGTCCATTGTATATGCACATTTACATACTTTTATAACATGGCCTAAGATTTTAATTTTAAACTCGATTTCTCCATACCCGTCACCAGGGCTGTAGTTGCGTAACGTTACACTACATCATCGCATTTACGTTACTTTTTACATTGATCTGACTCTTACAATATCTCATACGCAAGTTGCCTTATTTCTTTTTTCACCCTGCTTTGTCACATTCTGCCATTTCATACTTCACGTTTAGCCCGCTGTTTCCCCTATTCCACCAACAAAAATAAAAACCACTACTTCTGATATAATACCAAAACCTTTAGTTCTTGGTAGAAATTTACCGTAACTCAGTTTTTTTTCAACACCTTATGAAACAACAACATTGCTGGTGGTTATGCATAAATTAATGTCATCCAGATTCTATTAACTTTTTTATTACAATGTTGAAAATTTGCTTTGATACCGTGTATCGCAAAGGCTCATTACATCCATTTTTTTTGCTTTCACGGCACTTTAAGGAATTTTAACACACTCATTGCCATTCAATACTCCATACAGTTAACATCATTACATCTTTCTTTGTTACTTTAAATAAGTCTATCATTTCATTATCACAGGTTTTGGAAAACCATACTTTAGTTTTATTGTTTGTGTCTGTTTACACAGTTATTATTCATTGTTTCCTTAACTAACACACTCTAGCTCATTTTGGATTTGATTCGCTGACTATTCTTTGTAAGATGAGTTCTCCAACACAAAATATCACTCTTGCCAAGGAGGCTGCATCTACACCGAAGAAGAAGCGTGCAGAGAAAACTTTGGAACAGAGACGCCGTCGGTTAGATCAAGATAAGGCTGCTAAAGCTAAACGCATTGCAGAGGAGAGTTTGGAAGAGAAACGTGTTCGTTTAGATCTGCGTAAGGCTGCTAAGGAGAAACGTACTGCAAAGGAGACTTCAGAAGAGAGGCGTCTTCGCTTAGATACTGATAAGGCTGCTAAGGCAAAACGCCTTGCTGAAGAGACCTTAGAAAGGAGACGTATTCGCTTAGATCGTGTTAAGGCTGCTTACGCCAAACGTCTTGCAAATGAGACTTCTGCAGAGAGACGTATTCGGTTAGATAGGGCTAAGGCTGCTAAACTCAAACGGTTTGGTAAACTCTCTTCTCCACTGAGACGTTTTTCGTTGGATGCTGCAAAGACCGGTTTACATACACGTATTTCGGGAGTGTCTTCTGAAAAAACAAGCCAACAAATGCAAACAAGAGCCATGACTGCACGTTCCACATGCAAACAAACAAAAATTCCAGTCACTGAAGAACCGTCTGACACAGATGATACTCCTGCCTCTTCGTGTACTGACATTTTACCAAGTGAACTGCCTTTAATACCTCCCATTACCTCTATGGAAATCAAAAAAGGAAAGGTTCGCAAAGTGTCTGTGCGTATGCGCAAGAAGGGTGTGGAGGAGAGTTCGGAAGAAAGACAACTTCCTTGGACAAGGAAAAGTCTGCTTTGAAAACACCCCTTTCAATACAGTCTTTAGAAGGAAGGACAGAACGATTAGGCAAAAAATCTATCACTCTGCCTCAACGACGCAAACAGAAAAAGTTAATGCCTGCAGGAGATCCGTCTGATCCTCAGACTGCTGCCACCTCTTCGTCTGATCCTCAGACTGCTGCCACCTCTTCGTCTGATCCTCAGACTGCTGCCACCTCTTCATCTGATCCTCAGACTGCTGCCACCTCTTTGTCTGATGCTCAGACTCCTGCCACCTCTTCGTCTGATCCTCAGACTGCTGCCACCTCTTCATCTGATGCTCTGACTGCTGCCACCTCTTTGTCTGATGCTCAGACTCCTGCCACCTCTTCTTCTACTATCTTGACTACAACTGAACAGCCTTTACTGCATCGCAAGGCCACATCTAAACGAAAACACTGTGCTGAGGAGACGCCATACAGCAAACAGTGTAAAATTTTGAGGCTTAAAAGGACAAGACAGATGCGTCAAGATACAGAATCTCCTACATCTAGACAAGTCCACTTGGCCCATTTGGCTACATTACGTCGTGAAGAACGTCAAACTTCTTCTTCCACTTCTATATTGCAACAGGCAGAACGGAATTTATATTCCACTTCTTCATTTATTGAATGTTTGGAATCTACATCCCTTCCACGTCTCATTTATGTAGGATTACATAATAAATTTCTACGTTCATTCTATTCATCTCTTCTACATGAAAGGGGATTTATTGATCAGGATCATGTTATTGTAGAACATTTCTGTGGTTTCATGAATGTAATATGTGAACATTGTGAGGCTCGACATTTTACTGCTGAACGACCATCAGATCAACAGTTTACTCTTTGTTGCCACAAGGGAAAAGTAAAGGTACCATTACCTCAATACCCGCACGTCTTCCAACGCCTGCTGAAAGGAGAGAGTGAGTACAGTCAAAATTTGATGGAGAATATAAGGAGCATTAATAGTTCTTTTGCTTTTGCCTCCATGGGTGCCCATGTTTCTCTACCTCCTGGACATGGACCATACTGCTTTCGTATTCATGGGCAAATTTATCATCGCACTGGAACACTCCATCCTGCTCAAGATCAAACTCCAGCATATGCACAACTGTACATTTTAGATACTCTAAGCGCTACTGACCAACGGCTACAGTCTCCAGAAAATGTTAAATGTAATGCTACTTTAATGAGTATCATTGCTCTTCAATTGGATAATATTAATCCCTTTGTTTTGGCCTACAAAATGCTACGTCAAGTTGAAGTAGAAGAAGAACAGAAGGCAAGAGAACATGGCACAAAAATGCCAAATATTATCATGGCCATTAAACAAGACAGAGGCCAAGACCCGAGACGCTATAACAATCCTACTGCCAATGAAGTTGCTGTGGTCTTTGAAAATGCTGATGGAGAGCCACCATTCAATAGAGACATTTTAATTCATTTGAAACCTGATCCAAATAACCCCTTGGCCCCAAAAACACAGCAAGTCAGTATTCTACACAGCAATTTAGATGCATTACTCTATCCTTTATTTTTTCCTCATGGAGAACAAGGCTGGCATGAGGGACTCAAGCATCAAGGCAAAAGTCAACGCCGGATTACACAGCTCCAGTATTACTGCTATTTGCTGTCTGTACGGAATCAGTTCAATCCTGTCCTGAATGGTGGCAAACTAACACAGCAGTACTTAGTGGATGCGTATGTAAAAATCGAGGCTAATCGCTTAAATTTTATCCGTCATCATCAAAAGGATTTAAAAGTGGAGGATTATTGCGTACTCCAGGAACATCTTCTGAAACAATCTGTTGACAAAGGTATTCCCATTGGCAAGACGGTCATTTTACCATCTTCTTTTGAAGGCAGTCCCAGAAACATGCAGCAACGCTATCAGGATGCCATGGCTATTGTGACTAAATTTGGACGACCAGATCTTTTTGTAACCATGACCTGTAATCCTAAATGGAGGGAGATTACAAACAATTTAGAGCCATGGCAGCGTGTGGAACATAGACCTGATTTAGTGGCCCGTGTCTTCAGAATTAAATTGGAAGCACTATTAAAAGAAATTAACACTGGATTATTTGGCAAAGTTTGTGCAATGGTTCATGTTATTGAATTCCAAAAGCGTGGCCTACCACACGCTCACATTTTGATCATTCTGGATGGCAAATCCAAACTAAGAACTGAGGTTGAAGTGGATAATATAGTTTGGGCTGAAATCCCTGATCCAGAAGAATACCCTCTGCTCCATGACATTGTGATGCAACACATGATTCATGGACCCTGTGGTCAACACAACCCCAATTCTCCATGTATGGATCTTGGCAAGTGTAAGAAAGGTTTTCCTAAAGATTTCCAACCAAGAACACTCATAGCTAAGGATGCATACCCTACTTATCAAAGAAAGGAAGGATCATCCTTTCAAATACGTTCAAAGATGATTGATAATTCTTGGGTTGTTCCCTATAACCCTTACCTACTATTAACATACAAGTGTCATATTAATGTTGAGGTATGTGCTTCCATTCAAAGTGTTAAATACCTCTTCAAATATGTCTACAAAGGACATGATAAAGCCAATCTTGAAATTTGCCAAACTAATATCCACCATGATGAAACACATCAATTCATGGATTCAAGATACGTCAGTGCACCGGAGGCAGCTTGGCGAATATTTGCTTACCCGATGCATAGACAATCGCACTCCATTATTCGCCTGGCCGTACATCTCCCACATTCTCAACCGCTTTATTTTCATGAGGATGACTCTGTTGACGACATCAGTTCCACAATGCACAGAAAATCTACTCTGATGGGCTACTTTGAGCTGAATGAGAGTGACCCGCATGCTCATGATTACTTCTACCGCCAAATTCCAGAGCACTATGTTTGGAAAGAAGGTGCATGGGAAGTTAGAAAGCGAGGAGGTTCTTCAGTGATTGGAAGAATGTATACTGTCAGTATGAAAGATCAAGAACGGTACTATTTAAGGTTGTTGTTACTGCATGTCAAAGGAGCAACAAGTTTTGACAACATTAAGACTGTTAATGAAGTGACATACCCAACTTTCAAAGAGGCAGCATTAGCTCTTGGATTGCTCTTCGATGACACTGTTTGGAGAAATACTTTATTGGATGCCTGTGTTCTCAACATGCCTGCACAGCTTCGTGATATGTTCGCATATATATGTATTTTTGGTCCTCCAGCTCATCCATTGGAGTTGTGGAAAGAATTTAAACAAGACTTTATCCAAGACTACTGCCATGCATATCACTCCAACACTGAGGAGTGTGAGAATTGTGAAGGATATGCTATGACTGATGTCCAAACTATTCTAAAATTTCATGGCAAAACTTTTACTGATTTTAATCTACCACGACCAAAAAGAAAGCCATACATCGCTCCACTATACAACAAGGATGATGAGTTAAGAAGAGCTCAGCAAATGAAAGCTACTTTAAATGACCACCAACTTTTGGCCTATGATGCGATCAATCAAGCTTTACACGATAGAAGTGGACAACCTAAGTGCTTTTTCATTGACGGTCCAGGTGGCAGTGGCAAAACATATCTGTATGATTTATTAATTCATGAACTAAGAGGAGAAGGCGAAATTGTCTCACCTGCAGCCAGTACAGGGATTGCAGCTAACTTACTGCAAGGAGGTAGAACTATCCATTCGCTTTACGGAATACCAATTCCAATCAATGAAACTTCCGTTTCAAGGATTAAAAATGATACAGATGCTGCACAACATTTGAAAAGTACCAAACTTTTCATTATTGACGAGTCCACTCTCTTATCTAAATATGCATTGCATGTGATAGATCAACTTTTACGTGATGTCATGACAACAGATATCTCCAAGAAAAATACAACACCTTTTGGAGGGAAAGTCATTGTTCTGGGAGGAGACTTTCGACAGTGTCTGCCTATCATCCCACATGGTACAAGAACTGACATTATAGAGAGTTGTATTAAATACTCACGACAATGGCAGCTTTTCACTCAATTGCCACTCTTCAACAATATGCGTTCCATTGATCCTGATTATAGCCGTTGGTTACTTCAACTGGGAAATGGTGAATTGTCTAATGATTTCAACCTTGGAGATGATACCATTGAAATCCCACAAGACATGATCTGCACTGGCTCAATCATTCTTGCTATATTTGGTGAAAACATTGTCATTGATGTAGATAACAATGAAAGCATTCAGATTGCTGCATCACATGCCATTCTTTGCCCTAAAAATGACCATGTGGATATGGTGAACTCTAAGGTCATGGATTGCATTGCTGGTGAATACACTGAATACATTAGTGATGATTCCATTGATCCTGATGAGACTGAAGATCCAGATCAATATCCTGTGGAATTTTTAAATTCACTCACACCAACGGGAATGCCTTCTCATCGCCTCAAATTAAAAATCGGTACCATTGTCATGCTTTTGCGCAACTTTAACAGCAGAAAAGGTCTTTGCAATGGGACTCGCTTGATTGTCATTGCTTTGTTTGACAATCTGATTCAAGCAAAAGTCATTACTGGGTCTGCAGAAGGAAATGTGGTGTTTATTCCAAGGATTGATTTATCTCCATCAGAGACTGGATTACCTTTCAAGTTAAGACGTCGACAATTTCCCTTGAAGCCTGCTTTTGCCATGACCATCAACAAATCCCAAGGCCAAACACTGGAGAAAGTAGGGATTTTTTTGCCAGAACCTGTTTTTGGACATGGACAGTTATATGTGGCTTTTTCACGAGTGAAAAGAAGATGTAATGTTAAGGTGAAAGTGCTGGATACACCCATTCAAGGAAAGTTGGTGCCTAAGGCTGTGGTCACAGTTTTTTTAGTGCCTTTTAAAAACGCATGCTTTTTTACATGCGTTTTTCATGTCAGCATGAGTTTTTTAAGGTCTCTGATGGCTCCCTGCGTTTTTGGCTGCGTTTTTGAATCTGCACATAAAAATAGTGCTTGTAGTATTTTTTTGAGCGTTTTGAAAAACGCATGCGTTTTTGTAGAAAACGCATGCGTTTTTATAACATGGGTTCCTATGGAAAACGCATGCAAAAACGCATGTACAGTTAGTACCTTTTAGTGCCATTCAAAAACGCATGCGTTTCCCATAGGAGCCCATGTTAAAAAAACGCATGCGTTTTTCAGGAAACGCATGCGTTTTTTTAACATGGGCTCCTATGGGAAACGCATGCGTTTTTGAATGGCACTAAAAGGTACTAACTGTACATGCGTTTTTGCATGCGTTTCCCATAGGAACCCATGTTATAAAAACGCATGCGTTTTCTACAAAAACGCATGCGTTTTTTACAAAAACGCATGCGTTTTTGGATATGCTCCAAAAACGCAAGGGACAGTCACACATGCTTTTTGGCTATTAGGGCATGCGTTTTTTAACATGGGGGCCTATGGGTGCGTTTTTTACATGCGTTTTTGAAAACGCAGGTCTCCAAAAATGCATGTGAAAAATGGTACTGTGACCCCAGCCTAATTCTGAAAAAGTCTTTACTAAAATATTGTCTATAAGAATATTTTATCTTAAATTCTTTAGATATATATTACACTTTCATACATGATGGATATAACAATGAAAGCATTCACATTGCTGCATCACATGACAATCTTTGCCCTAAAAATGTCCATGTGGAAATGGTGAACTCTCAGGTTATGGATTGCATTGCTGGTGAATACACTGAGTACATTAGTGATGATTCCATTCAGACTGAAGATTCAGACCAATATCCAGTGGAATTTTTAAATTCACTCACACCAATGAGAATGCCTTATCATCGCCTCAAATTACACATTGGTACCATTGTCATGCTTTTCCGCACCTTTAACAGCATAAAAGGTGTTTGCAATGGGAATCGCTTCATTGTGATCACTTTGTTTGACAATCTCATTCAAGCAAAAGTCAGTTCTGGGTCTGCAGAAGGAATTGTGTTGTTTATTTCAAGGATTGATTTATCTCCATCATAGACTGCCTTACATTTTAAGTTAACACATCGACAATTTCCCATGAAGTCTACTTTTCCCATGACCATCAACAAATCCCAAGGCCAAATACTGGAGAAAGTAGGGATTTTTTGCCCCACAATTCATTTTTGGACATGGACAGTTATATGTGGCTTTTTCATGAGTGAAAAGAAGATGTATTGTTAAGGTGAAAGTACTGCATACACCCATTCAAGGAAAGTTGCTGCCTCATTCTGAAAAAGTCTTTACAAAAAATATTCTCTAAAGAATTTATAATAAAATATTCTTATAGATATATATCACATTTACATACATGATGGATATAACAATGAAAGCATTCACATTGCTGCATCACATGACAATCTTTGTCCTAAAAATGTCCATGTGGAAATGGTGAACTCTCAGGTTATGGATTGCATTGCTGATGAATACACTGAGTACATTAGTGATGATTCCATTCAGACTGAAGATTCAGACCAACATCCAGTGGAATTTTTAAATTCACTCACACCAATGGGAATGCCTTATCATCGCCTCAAATTACACATTGGTACCATTGTCATGGTTTTGCGCACCTTTAACAGCATAAAAGGTCTTTGCAATGTGAATCGCTTCATTGTGATCACTTTCTTTGAGAATCTTATTCAAGCAAAAGTCAGTTCTGGGTCTGCAGAAGGAAATGTGTTGTTTATTTCAAGGATTGATTTATCTCCATCAGAGACTGGCTTACCTTTTAACTTAACACATTGACAATTTACCGTGAAGTCTACTTTTCCCATGACCATCAACAAATCCCAAGGCCAAACAGTGGAGAAAGTAGGGATTTTTTGCCCCACAACCCGTTTTTGGACATGGACAGTTATATGTGGCTTTTTCACGAGTGAAAAGAAGATGTATTGTTAAGGTGAAAGTACTGCATACACCCATTCAAGGAAAGTTGCTGCCTCTTTCAGAAAAAGTCTTTACAAAAAATATTGTCTATAAGAATATTTTATTTTAAATTCTTTAGATATATCCATCATGTATATAAATGTAATATATAACAATGAAAGCATTCACATTGCTGCATCACATGACAATCTTTGTCCTAAAAATGTCCATGTGGAAATGGTGAATCTCAGGTTATGGATTGCATTGCTGATGAATACACTGAGTACATTAGTGATGATTCCATTCAGACTGAAGATTCAGACCAATATCCAGTGGAATTTTTACATTCACTCACACCAATGGGAATGCCTTATCATCGCCTCAAATTACACATTGGTACCATTGTCATGCTTTTGCGCACCTTTAACAGCATAAAAGGTCTTTGCAATGTGAATCGCTTCATTGTCATCACTTTGTTTGAGAATCTTATTCAAGCAAAAGTCAGTTCTGGGTCTGCAGAAGGAAATGTGTTGTTTATTTCAAGGATTGATTTATCTCCATCAGAGACTGCCTTACCTTTTAACTTAACACATTGACAATTTACCGTGAAGTCTACTTTTCCCATGACCATCAACAAATCCCAAGGCCAAACAGTGGAGAAAGTAGGGATTTTTTGCCCCACAACCCGTTTTTGGACATGGACAGTTATATGTGGCTTTTTCACGAGTGAAAAGAAGATGTATTGTTAAGGTGAAAGTACTGCATACACCCATTCAAGGAAAGTTACTGCCTCATTCAGAAAAAGTCTTTACAAAAAATATTGCCTATAAGAATATTTTATTTTAAATTCTTTCGATATATATTACATTTACATACCTGATGGATATAACAATGAAAGCATTCACATTGCTGCATCACATGACAATCTTTGTCCTAAAAATGTCCATGTGGAAATGGTGAACTCTCAGGTTATGGATTGCATTGCTGATGAATACACTGAGTACATTAGTGATGATTCCATTCAGACTGAAGATTCAGACCAATATCCAGTGGAATTTTTACATTCACTCACACCAATGGAAATGCCTTATCATCGCCTCAAATTACACATTGGTACCATTGTCATGATTTTGCACACCTTTAACAGCATAAAAGGTCTTTGCAATGGGAATCGCTTCATTGTCATCACTTTGTTTGACAATCTCATTCAAGCAAAAGTGATTACTGGGTCTGCAGAAGGAAATGTGGTGTTTATTCCAAAGATTTATTTATCTCCATCAGACACTGCCTTACCTTTCAAGTTAAGACGTCAACAATTTCCCGTGAAGTCTACTTTTCCCATGACCATCAACTAGTGATGGGCGAATCCTAAATTACTCGGAATCGCTTGACTCTAGCGAGTCCGAGCCCAGGACTCGCTACTCGTTGCGAGTCTAGCGAGTCCAATGTTAATGAATGGGGAAGCGAGTAATAGCGAGTAGTGTGAGATTTACAACTCGCAGATGTGTCTCGGAAGCTTCAGCCTGAAGCAATCCTAGTTTTGTCATTTATTTGCATTGCTCGTTTACTTTGTAAGTAATCGCTGACTCGCACAGATAAGAGTCCTGCTTTCTCCTCTGTGCTGGCTGCCAGCTCCAGGGTCCTAGAGCCTGCCTGCTGCCTGATGTAGCAGTGCTGAGATTGTTCTCAGTCTGCGCATTCCCTGTGTACAGACATGAATGTCTGTGCACAGAGATGATGTAGCAGTGCTGAGATTGTTCTCAGTCTGCTCATTCCCTGTGTACAGACATGAATGTCTGTGCACAGAGATGATGTAGCAGAGCTGAGATTGTTCTCAGTCTGCGCATTCCCTGTGTACAGACATGAATGTCTGTGCACAGAGATGATGTAGCAGAGCTGAGATTGTTCTCAGTCTGCTCATTCCCTGTGCATAGAGATCTATATCTATACACAGGGGATGTAGCAGAGAGGACATCGCGTTTTGGACTGCGTCGGACGGAAGAGGATTTTTTTAATTAAAGATGGAGTCCCTAATGGCTTTTTTTTTTATTTCTAATAAAAAATTTTCTTTGTGTTGTGTTTTTTTTAAAACAATTTAATAGAAATTCATGGCGGTCATGTCTAATATTGGCGTGACCACCATAAATTTCGGGCTTAGGGCCAGCTGATAATACAAAGCTGGTATTAACCCCTTTATTACTCAGCGTGCTACCGCCACCAGGGCCGCTGGAAGAGCGGGGTTCAGCGCCAGAGGATGGCGCTTCAATGAACGCGCCATCTTCTGGGGCGGCTGCGGGCTGCAATTTGCAGCGGGGGGTGCCCAGAAAGCTTGGGCATCCCTGCGCTGCGGATTCCAGCCCCCAGCTGCTTAGCTGTACCTGGCTAGACATAGAAATTGCGCGGAGCCCCACGCATTTTTTTTAAATTATTTCATGAAATTCTGAGATTCTGACTCTGAGACTCTGACTCTGAGACTCTGACTCTGAGACTCTGACTCTGAGACTCTGACTCTGAAATTCATTAAATAATTTAAAAAAAATGCGTGGGGCTCCGCGCAATTTCTATGTCTAGCCAGGTACAGCTAAGCAGCTGAGGGCTGGAATCCGCAGCGCAGGGATGCCCAAGCTTTCTGGGCACCCCCCGCTGCAAATTGCAGCCCGCAGCCGCCCCAGAAGATGGCGCGTTCATTGAAGCGCCATCCTCTGGCGCTGAACCCCGCTCTTCCAGCGGCCCTGGTGGCGGTAGCACGCTGGGTAATAAAGGGGTTAATACCAGCTTTGTTATACAAGCTGGTATTAAGCCCGATATTCTTAATGTCAGGCCACGTTTGACCCAGCCACTAAGAATCTCCAATAAAGGGTTAAAAAAACACAGAGAAAATTTTTTATTTGAAATAAAAAAAAAAAGCCATTAGGGACTCCATCTTTAATTAAAAAAATCCTCTTCCGTCCGACGTAGTCCAAAACGCGATGTCCTCTCTGCTACATGCACAGGGAATGAGCAGACTGAGAACAATCTCAGCACTGCTACATCATGTCTGTGAGCAGGCGGGCTCTAGGACCCTGGAGCTGCACAGAGAAGACAGCTGGACTCGGCTCGCAAAGAAACAGCAGTTACTTTGCGAGTTTCCCTGCTATCACTGGCACAGTAGCCAGTGATGACTCGCACGAGTCTAATGCAAACAATGGCAATCCTAGTTTTGTCAGCGTTTCTGACAAAACTAGGATTGATATTGATTTGCATTGGACTCGTGCGAGTCATCACTGGGAAACTCGCCGAGTAGCGAGTCCTGCGAGTCCCTTACTACTCGCCGAGTAACGAGTCCTAGCGAGTAGATTCGCCCATCCCTACCATCAACAAATCCCAAGCCAATACACTGAAGAAAGTATGGATTTTTTTGTCACAAACAGTTTTTGGACATGGACCGTTATATGTGGATTTTTCACGAGTGAAAATACGATGCAATGTTAAGGTGAAAGTGTTGGATACACCCATTCAAGTCAAATTGCTGCCCAGTAGTGAAATACTCTTTACTACAAATATTCTCTCTAATAATATTTTATTTAAAATTCTTTAGATACATATTAGATTTAAATACATACTTACTTTCTAATTAAATATAAATATTACAATAAATTAGTTTAGTCATAGATGTATAGCAATAAAAAAAAAAAAATATTATTTGTTATACAAAAAGATATTAAAATTAGTTCTTATATATACAATAGTTATTTAAGAAATATAGTCATTAGTGTACATTTTCAATTACAATATAGTATAGAGAAATATTTTATTTTAAATTCTTTATATGCATATTACATTTAGATACATAATTATTTTCTAATTAAACAAAAATATTACCATAAAATAGTTTAGCCATAGATGTAAAGTACTAAAAAAAAAAAAAAAATTACTTTACCCATAGCTGTATAGGAATTGACCAAAAAAATTATAAAAAAATTGTTTAAAAATAGATGTATAGCAATAGAAATAATCCAACATACCAAACAAATTACTTTAGTTTTAGATAAAGACATTATAATTAGTTATTAGATATTAAATACGTCTTTAAGAAATATAGTCCTTAGTTTTGCTTTTCACTGAAAATATAGTGTATAAAAATATTTTACTTTCAATTATTTACATACATATTCTATTTAGATACATACTTTCTAATTAAACACAAATATTACAATAATTTAATTTAGCTATAGATGTAGAAGAATAGAAATAGACAAAAATACCAAAAATATTAATTTCGTTATAAAGATATTATAAATAGGTTTTAGATATAAAATAGTTATTTAAAATATATTGTTCTTACTTTTTTAGCTTTTAAAATTTCTTTTTAAATTTCATTGTATATGTATATAAACACACATTTTGTAGTAGATTGTAGATGTGTATCATCTAAATGCTTGCATTTAGTGATAATAACCTGAAGCTCCAGCAGTATAGCTGCTGCGAGATTTTATTTTCTTTTTACACAGGGTCAGGTTTTTGTCAACAGCTAAGGCTGCCTTCACATTTGCAGATGCATCTGCAGCGTTTTGAAAATGCATCTGCATGCACATGGTAGACCCTAGCTTTATAATGGGACGCACGGTGTCTGCAGATGCTTGCAGGCAGCCGTGCACACACATTTACTCCTATATGTGATCTGTGCGCAGGCGGATGCCTGCATACAAATCACACACTCCCACCCTCACCAGGGATGCAACATGTCGTGTCCCTGCTGCGGAGGAGAGTCTGTGATCTGTACCCAAGCATCTGCCTGCGCAGAGATCACATATAGCAGTGAATGGTTGTGCTCGGCTGTCTGGAAGCATCTGCAGACACTGTGCGTCCCATTATAAAGATAGGGTTTACTGTCTGCATGCAGATGCATCTGCAAAATGGTGCAGATGCATCTGCAAGTCTGAAGGCAGCATTAGAGACGGGTGGGACAGCTGTTCACACACATCTCTATCTTGAAGTGTGTTCTGTACATATAAATACATACATACATATAGGTACATATTTAGACACATAGGGAAAGAATATACATTTTCATTTTAAATCTGACTTATTCTGCTATTTGTGGAATTTATAGTGTGAACACATCAATTTTGACACTTGCTGTCTAATGGTGACCTACAGCACTCTTACTGTAAGTTGCATGAAATGTTAATGCAATTTGTGCTTTACTTGCAGTAGTTGCGGCACATGTGCTTTCAACAGTTTCAACTGCCAAAATCACAGTTAGCTTTGATTTTTAGTGGTTGCATTTAGTCAACCTGTTAAAGCTGTGCTTGCTGTATTTACTACAAGCTAATTGCAAGTTCCATATACATTACATGTTACTTGCTAAAAGTGAGCTGTAGGTAGGTCCTTTGGTGCAAAGTGCAGAAATTGTATTTGGTTATTCTACACCTTCTGCAAATAGCCAAAAAATATCTGCTTTAAAAGGAGTCTAACTATTAATTATTAGGGGTAGAGTAGAGTAGGTCCCACCAGTTGTAAGGCTACCTTCCCGTGGTTGGTGGGAAACATGTACTGGCTCAATCATAGATTATTAATATTCATATATAAATTGAATATACGTAGTCTGTACAAAACATCAGTGCCAGTATCTGTACGAAAAGCCTTGCCTTAGAATCATGACATGTACTACACTGATATATACCATACAAACATTGGTAGTTGATAGATAGATATCATGTCTTATGTGCATTATTGTCAAATTTGAATGAATAATGTATATATGCATGCTACATTCCCGATTCTTTACAATTGAGCCGCCATCTATCATGGAATAATTGGATTATTAGTTAAAAATCTAATTTAATAAACTATACACCAGTTCTAGAATCCCGATGCAATCGCATCGGGCTCACAGCTAGTGTTAATGATAAGTGAAGAGGACGTCGGAGCTGGAAGTTGGCGGAAAGAAGACAGAAGATCCCCGGGGCCGGACGAAGAGGCGGAGATGGCGGAAAGAAGAGAGAAGACCCCCGGGGCCGGAGGAAGAGGACGCCTGGCCGGACGGAGGACTTGTGGATCGGACGGACGATCAGATGACTAAGAAGGCATGTAAGTGATCGACGGGGACGTTAGGTTAGGGGACGGCGAGGGCTTCGGGTGTAGGGCTTTAGGTGTTAGCGACAGCGGCGGGGGAAAGCGACGGGAGCTTAGGAGGCGGCGGGGCTTAGGGGGTTAGGTGCGGCGGACGTAGACTTAGGGGGTAGGGGCTTAGGTGCGGCGGAGCTTAGGGTGTAGGGGCTTAGGTGCAGCGGGGCTTAGGGGGTAGGGGCTTAGGTGCGGCGGGGCTTAGAGGGTGCGGCGGGGTTTAGGGGGTAGGGGCTTAGGTGCGGCGGGGCTTAGGGGGCAGGGGGGTAGGGGTTTAGGTGCGGATTCGGGGGTAGGGGGTTAGGTGCGGCTTAGGGGGTAGGGGCTTGCGGCAGAGGGTAGTGGCTGCGGCGGGGTAGTGGCTTAGGGGGGTAGGGGCTTCGGCGGCGGGGTAGTGGCTTAGGGGTTTGGTGCGGCAGAGGGTAGTGGCTGCGGCGGGGTAGTGGGTTAGGGCGGCAGGGGGTAGGGGCTTGCGGCAGAGGGTAGTGGCTGCGGCGGGGTAGTGGCTTAGGGTGGCAGGGGGTAGTTGCTTCGGCGGCGGGGTAGGTTAGGGCGGCAGGGGGTAGGGGCTTGCGGCAGAGGGTAGTGGCTGCGGCGGGGTAGTGGCTTAGGGGGGTAGGGGCTTCGGCGGCGGGGTAGTGGCTGCGGCGGGGTAGTGGCTTAGGGCGGCAGGGGGTAGGGGCTTCGGCGGCGGGGTAGTGGCTTGGCGGCAGGGGGTAGGGGCTTCGGCGGCGGGGTAGTGGCTTAGGGGTTAGGTGCGGCAGAGGGTAGTGGCTGCGGCGGTAGGGGGTTCGGCGGCGGGGTAGTGGCTTAGGGGTTAGGTGCGGCAGAGGGTCGTGGCTGCGGCGGTAGGGGCTTCGGCGGCGGGGTAGTGGCTTAGGGGTTAGGTGCGGCAGAGGGTAGGGGCTTGCGGCAGAGGGTAGTGGTTAGGTGCGGCAGAGGGTAGTGGCTGCGGCGGGGTAGTGGCTTAGGGCGGCAGGGGGTAGGGGCTTGCGGCAGAGGGTAGTGGCTGCGGCGGGGTAGTGGCTTAGGGTGGCAGGGGGTAGGGGCTTGCGGCAGAGGGTAGTGGCTGCGGCGGGGTAGTGGCTTAGGGCGGCAGGGGGTAGGGGGTTCGGCGGGGGTAGTGGCTTAGGGGTTAGGTGCGGCAGAGGGGAGGCTTAGGGCGGCAGGGGGTAGGGGCTTCGGCGGCGGGGTAGTGAGTTAGGGGTTAGGTGCGGCAGAGGGTAGTGGCTGCGGCGGGGTAGTGGCTTAGGGCGGCAGGGGATAGGGGCTTCGGCGGTGGGTTAGTGGCTTAGGGGTTAGGTGCGGCAGAGGGTAGTGGCTGCGGCGGGGTAGTGGCTTAGGGCGGCAGGGGGTAGGGGCTTGCGGCAGAGGGTAGTGGCAGCGGCGGGGTAGTGGCTTAGGGCGGCAGGGGGTAGGGGCTTGCGGCAGAGGGTAGTGGCTGCGGCGGGGTAGTGGCTTAGGGCGGCAGGGGGTAGGGGCTTCGGCGGCGGGTAGTGGCTTAGGGGTTAGGTGCGGCAGAGGGTACTGGCTGCGGCGGGGTAGTGGCTTAGGGCGGCAGGGGGTAGGGGCTTGCGGCAGAGGGTAGTGGCAGCGGCGGGGTAGTGGCTTAGGGCGGCGGGGGGTAGGGGCTTGCGGCAGAGGGTAGTGGCTGCGGCGGGGTAGTGGCTTAGGGCGGCAGGGGGTAGGGGCTTCGGCGGCGGGTTAGGGGGCTTTGGCGGCGGGGTAGTGGCTTAGGGCGGCAGGGGGTAGGGGCTTCGGCGGCGGGGGTAGTGGCTAGTGGCTTAGGGCGGCAGGGGTAGGGGCTTCGGCGGCGGGGTAGTGGCTTAGGGGTTAGGTGCGGCAGAGGGTAGTGGCTGCGGCGGTAGGGGGTTCGGCGGCGGGGTAGTGGCTTAGGGGTTAGGTGCGGCAGAGAGTCGTGGCTGCGGCGGTAGGGGCTTCGGCGGCGGGTAGTGGCTTAGGGGTTAGGTGCGGCAGAGGGTAGGGGCTTGCGGCAGAGGGTAGTGGTTAGGTGCGGCAGAGGGTAGTGGCTGCGGCGGGGTAGTGGCTTAGGGCGGCAGGGGGTAGGGGCTTGCGGCAGAGGGTAGTGGCTGCGGCGGGGTAGTGGCTTAGGGCGGCAGGGGGTAGGGGCTTGCGGCAGAGGGTAGTGGCTGCGGCGGGGTAGTGGCTTAGGGCGGCAGGGGGTAGGGGGTTTGGCGGCGGGGTAGTGGCTTAGGGGTTAGATGCAGCAGAGGGTAGGCTTAGGGCGGCAGGGGGTAGGGGCTTCGGCGGCGGGGTAGTGGGTTAGGGGTTAGGTGCGGCAGAGGGTAGTGGCAGCGGCGGGGTAGTGGCTTAGGGCGGCAGGGGGTAGGGGCTTGCGGCAGAGGGTAGTGGCTGCGGCGGGGTAGTGGCTTAGGGCGGCAGGGGGTAGGGGCTTCGGCGGCGGGGTAGTGGCTTAGGGGTTAGGTGCGGCAGAGGGTAGTGGCTGCGGCGGGGTAGTGGCTTAGGGCGGCAGGGGGTAGGGGCTTGCGGCAGAGGGTAGTGGCAGCGGCGGGGTAGTGGCTTAGGGCGGCAGGGGGTAGGGGCTTGCGGCAGAGGGTAGTGCTGCGGCGGGGTAGTGGCTTAGGGCGGCAGGGGGTAGGGGCTTCGGCGGCGGGGTAGTGGCTTAGGGTTAGGTGCGGCAGAGGGTAGTGGCAGCGGCGGGGTAGTGGCTTAGGGCGGCAGGGGGTAGGGGCTTGCGGCAGAGGGTAGTGGCTGCGGCGGGTAGTGGCTTAGGGCGGCAGGGGGTAGGGGCTTCGGCGGCGGGGTAGTGGCTTAGGGGTTAGGTGCGGCAGAGGTTAGTGGCTGCGGCGGGGTAGTGGCTTAGGGCGGCAGGGGGTAGGGGCTTGCGGCAGAGGGTAGTGGCAGCGGCGGGGTAGTGGCTTAGGGCGGCAGGGGGTAGGGGCTTGCGGCAGAGGGTAGTGGCAGTGGCGGGGTAGTGGCTTAGGGCGGCAGGGGGTAGGGGCTTCGGCGGCGGGTTAGGGGGCTTCGGCGGCGGGGTAGTGGCTTAGGGCGGCAGGGGGTAGGGGCTTCAGCAGCGGGGTAGTGGCTAGTGGCTTAGGGCGGCAGGGGGTAGGGGCTTCGGCGGGACTTAGGGGGTAGGGGGTAGTGGCTTAGGACGGCAGGGGGTAGGGGTGTTTTAGAGCATGGCGCTGTAGTGTACAGCGCGATGGTATACTACAGTCCCATGGGCATACGCGTGTCGGCCCTTAAGCGCCAGCGGACATTGCGAGTCGTTGGCGCTTAGGTTTAGGGGCGGACAGGCGTATGGGCATGGGACTGTAGTATACTATAGCGGTGTACACTACAGTCGTATGCGCTTCTGTGGCTTGGTTAGCGGTGGGTGGCAGCGACTCGCAATGCCCGCTTTGCGGGCATTGCTTCGCGAGGCTGCAACGACTCGCAATGCCCGCTTTGCGGGCATTGCTTCGGGAGTCGCCGTGGCCGCTACGCGGCCACGGACAGAGTCCAGGAGAAACAAACAGCTCGCTAACCAAGCCACCGGACGTTGCGCCGCTCCGACGGAAGTCAGTTACGGCAATTATATAATAGATAATTTTCTACGGGAAAAAACATACAATGCAATCCCAAAAAAACAATTGTCATGTATATCAGAATTATCTGTAGCAGACACCTCTATTCCTGAATCCACCCCTTCCTCTGTGTATCTGTAATTATGTATTACCTTTTTGCACTTATACTTTACACTTTTTCTGAATCAACTTTGTACAAGAACACAACATCACTGTGGCACATCAAACAATTTACATAAACAAAGACATGAGGGCATAATAATATTAGACAGTTTGCCGATGGTCACCCAATCACAATGCAAACATT
Source organism: Allobates femoralis (assembly GCA_033576535.1). Lineage (NCBI taxonomy): Eukaryota > Metazoa > Chordata > Amphibia > Anura > Aromobatidae > Allobates > Allobates femoralis. The sequence goes on along the minus strand of JARQOC010000001.1, from coordinate 168,802,509 downwards.
ACAATTAGCATTATATTCTTAATCTCCATCCAGTTTCAGAAGTCTGACTCAAAATAACTTATAATAATTAGTAGCTTAGTAGTAAAATCTATTCCAACATACCGTAGAGTATATCAGTTATCAGTACCAACTGTGACGTTGTCCCTCCAGCTTAATCCACTCCCTTCCCTGCTGCTGTGACTGTAACCTTCACACAAACATTCTAAATTCCACTGACTGGCTGTATCATAAACAATATTCATAAAGGAAAAACAAAGCAGTGATTTTAGTACAATGCAGGTTAATATTTCAATGGCTGTTGACAAAGATCAGTACTGTTTCTATATTTTCACATATATTTAATTAGGAAAACCTGTCCATTTGGACTTTAACTTAACTTAATTTTGAGTTAATTTTGGAAATACTTTGGTTAATTTTCTGCTGTCATACAAGGCACAATTCTTATCCGATCTTTGTGAAAACATGCGTCTGTCTTACAGCAGATCATTCAACACAATTGCTCAGCATACAGCTTTCACCAAAAAAACAAGGACAGGACAAGCCCGTCTGCAAGTTTTCTGATCTTTCTGCATAGTTTCACAACATTAACAGAACATTTGGTTTCAGCTCAATCAAAGAGTTTCATACCAATCACTTTCTTTCACACACTCTTTTTCCAAATGCGTACCTTTAAAAAGCTAGTGATATGAAAATGCAGTCACAAGAAAAGCAAGTCCCTGAACTGCCCGTGGACAAATCAGGTTGCCATCTGTAACTATCTGTTCAATGCTCTCTATTGCTGGGACAGAATGGGCATTGATCCTTACTTCAAAATACCTTGTACCTGCTATTCGAGTGTATCCTGCATTCCATCCTAGAGGATCTAATAAAGATGGCAGTACGGTTAATAATGAAATCAATGGGTCAGAGCTGCCGGGTTCCCAATGGAACAGCAAGCTACAAACACAATCAGAGCAAAATGACATAATACTGTACGGAGAAAGGGAGGAGTGGGTGTGACGTATGAAGAAGGAGGGAGGGAGGAAAGAAGGGAGGGAGAAGTGGTGCAAAGCTTGTTCAGAGTATGAAGAGAATGGGAGTTGTAGTCTCCTGTTTCCCTATTAGTTCTGGCAAGATTTTAAAATCAAAGTAGTACCGTAAAGAGAGAAAGTGATAGAATTAGTAGATTAGTAAAGTTAAAGTTTGTTACAAGCACCAAGAATATATGAGTGGTTAGAAAAGATTAGTTTTGACAATTAACGTATGCAGACAAACACAACAACACTGTGAAGTATGACAAGACAACACAGGATACAATACAGATAAGCAAAGAAGTGACAAGACTTAAGCAGACAAGACAAGACAACACAGGACAAGATTAAGAACAAATAACAAAAAACAAATACCGTATATACTCGTGTATAAGCCGACTTTTTCAGCCCAAAAATTGGGCTGAAAAGTCCCCCCTTCGGCTTATACACAAGTCATATACAGTGTGGTGTGGTGGGGGCTGTGTCCGGGCACTGCAGGAGGCAGGAGGAGGTGGGGGGAGGCTGCAGAATGAGCGGCACGTCACGTGGTGCCGCTCATTAATTATGCATGGGGAGCAGCGCATAGTACATTGCTGCTCTCCTGCACCGTATAGCCTCCCCCGCCCCCCCTATGTATACAGAGGCCCCCCCCAGCAGTGATCCATCTCACCCCTCAGTCTCCAGGCACCCGGGTCCTCCAGCTGCTGCGTCTGCGTGCCCCGGGGCTTCCAATACCGGCGTCCTCCCCGCTCTTCCTGTTTGAATGCGATCATGTGACCCGTGCGGGGGGGGGCTCTGTATACATAGGGTGGGGGCCTCTGTATACATGGGGGGGCCCTCTGTATACATGGAGGGCCTCTGTATACATGGGGGGGGCACCTCTGTATACATGGGGGGGTCTTTTTATACATGGGGGGCCTCTGCATACATGGGGGCAGTGAGACAGCAGGGGAGCTGTATACCACTGCTGGGGCTGTATACCACTGCTGGGGCTGTATACCACTGCCAAGGGGCCTGTATACCACTGCTGGGACTGTATAACACTGCTGGAACTGTATACCACTGCTGGGGCTGTATACCACTGCTGGGACTGTATACCACTGCTGGGACTGTATACCACTGCCGAGGGGCCTGTATACCACTGCCGAGGGGCCTGTATACCACTGCTGGGACTGTATACCACTGCTGGGGCTGTATATCACTGCTGGGGCTGTATAGCACTGCCGAGGGGCCTGTATACCACTGCTGGGTCTGTATACCACTGCTGGGGCTGTATAGCACTGCCGAGGGGCCTGTATACCACTGCTGGGTCTGTATACCACTGCTGGGTCTGTATACCACTGCTGGGACTGTATACCACTGCTGGGGCTGTATAGCACTGCCGAGGGGCCTGTATACCACTGCTGGGTCTGTATACCACTGCTGGGTCTGTATACCACTGATGGGGCTGTATACCACTGCCGAGGGGCCTGTATACCACTGCTGGGTCTGTATACCACTGCTGGGGATGTATACCACTGCCAAGGGGACTGTATACCACTGCTGGGACTGTATACCACTGCTGGGGCTGTATAGCACTGCCGAGGGGCCTGTATACCACTGCTGGGTCTGTATACCACTGCTGGGTCTGTATACCCGTCCTGGGGGCTGTATACCACTGATGAGGGGCCTCTATACCACTGATGAGGGGCCTGTAAACCACTAATGAGGGGCCTGTATACCACTGCTGGGGACTGTATATCAGTGATGGCGGCAACTGTATACTAGTTATGCCCACTATATACCAGTGATGGCTGCTATATACAGGGATGGTGGGCTATATACCAGTGATAGGGGGCTTTATAACAGGACGGTGGTCTGCTGCATTGGTAGTGTACTGTATCTATTTAAAATACAATGACAAATATGATGAGCATGCATTATAGACAGTTTTGAGATGATTAATTAGTGACCTTTAAGAAAGTTACAGAAGATAAGAACGGTACACTCTGGCTTACATATAGCTTGGTGGTCTTATCTGAAAACAAGGACAAAGGCAAAAATGTGCTGAGTTATGCTCATCTTCACTGAACAAACTGTTACATAGCCAGTTAGTCAGAATAGATATGATAAACTAAAAATGACTTCTTTAGATACAATATGGCGGAAGCTACATAGTACCTATAATATCGTCTTTAACAGGGTCTAGGCCCCCCTCAATCCCCACACCCGTGGATCTTACTCCCAGACCCCTGCTAAGCTTCTAATAAGTTCATGGTCACATCTCTTCCTAAAGTAATGACCAGCAGTAGCCATATGGCCACCGCTACACCCGGTCCACTACTGCGCATAACCAGGTGTACAGGTGTACATTCACGTCAGTTACTACACGTGAGCATGAAAAGATTTATTTTTACAATCTGGCCAATCTGGAGATACCTGGGTCTGCCTGAGCTACAGCCCGTGTCCTCTAGATGGTGCGATTTTGGGAAAAACTTACAGACAGACTTAGGCTAGGGTCACATTGCGTCATGACCCTATCCTGACGCAAGTGCTAAATACTTAGAAATTTCCGCCGCAGCGCATAGCATTAACACTATGCGCTGGCAGGCAACAGAGCCCCATAGAAACCTGCTGTTTACCTTGCCAATCGGCCACACACAAAGCTCCAGGAAGTGCGCTTTAGCTGAGCACACAGGAAACGCGGTCTGCAGCGTTTTCCCGTGCACTGTCCAAAAGCGCACATCAGGGAGTTCTATGTGGAGCCGGCTGCTAAGGTAAACATTGGGTTTCTATGGGGCTCCATTGCCTAGCAGTGCATAGTGTTAATGCTATGCACTGCGGCTTAAAATTCTAAGTATTTAGCGGTTACGTCAGGATAGGGTCATGACGCAAGTGTGACCCTAGCCTAAGGCTTCCTCAGAATCGTCCTCAGAAGCTCTTCCAGCTGGTACAGGCTCTGGGGTCGGCGGGCCCCTGTACCCCCATTCTCAGTCGCAACCCCTGTAATCATGATCATTACGCCCATGGTCTTCAGTACATTTTTTTTCTCAAAATTTGAATGATTTTTCTGCACTTTATAAGGGGAAATGCTTTACTTCTAAGGGTGCTTTCACATTACAATTTTTTTCCTGTCCGTGGGATCCTACTTTTTGTAGGATCCCACAGACAGGAATGGACACCACAGGGGGTGACCTATTCTGTGTCCGGGTCCATGATTATCACGGATCCGGACACAGAAAGCACTGTGCGGAGTAATTTCACTTCTGAAATGTATATATACATTGCAGAAGTGAAATTTAAGTAAAATCAAGCGTTAGAAATGACGGTAACCGGTCATGTGACTGGGACGTCAGGCCAGGTCCTGTACATTCAGAGATGCCGACGGCGCAGGATCGCTGGACAGGTGAGGATCGATGTGTTGTTTATTTTTAACACTTGATTTTACTTAAGTTTCAATTCCACAATGTATATATAAATTGCGGAAGTGAAATTAGCTGGAGAGGAACTGTTTTAGTGTACTGAGCATGCTCAGTACATTAAAATTGGGTCAGAGAAAGCATCATCTGTTTACTCGGACCGTGCTCCATAAGCCCCCATGTTATGGGCCACGGATCATGTTGAATCTGATTGTGTCCGATTTTATCCGCTGTGCCCAAAATCGGAGCAGTCTCCGACTTTGGGTACAGCCAAAAATCGGACCAAAATGGATCAAGCAACAATCGGATACCACTAAGGGCAAATCCGATCTGTGCCCATAGGCTAACATGGGGGCCAAATCGGATCCGTGGCTGTCCGTTTTGCAATGGACAGCCACGGATCCCAAAAAATCGTAATGTGAAACCACCCTAATTTAAATGTAGTCTGGAACCTGGAACTTGAAATATGCATTGAAACAAGTTTTATTTTAGATAATCCTACTGTTTTAACAATTTGACCATCAATTACGTAAGACTTATGTCAGAAGTTTACATACATTGCATTTGTTGTTCTGGAGACTTCTACAGAGTAAGCATATTTAGAATATGAAAAATTACCTATTTATGGCCAATAAGAAATATTTAGGGCTTAAACTCGATCTGAGAAAAACCTATATATGAAAAGAGTCTTTCAGCCAATAATTAGAATATAAAATGTTTTTACTTTATTGGAATACTCAGATAAAATACATTTTTATACATATAACAAAGTATATTCACAATGATTGTGCTCAATAGTTACAAGAGACCTGTGATCCCACCGTTTATTTACAAGAAAGAGGAATATTATATTTTCATACAACAGTATAATTTTATTTCCATTGTTCATACATTAAATATCATATAGGTGTATTTTAAAACAAGGGGACAGAGGAATATATTCCTGAACTGTACATATTGTTCCCCAGGAGACCATCCAATATTTTGCTTATCGTGACATGTGCACTGTTAGCATCAATTTCAATAAAATTTCTGTATGTGTGTGTGTGTCTTATTTATAATGTAATCAATATGATCACTATAAAGTGCATAAATATATAAAGTGCCAAGGTGCAAAAATAAAAAAAGTCTTTGTGCTGAAATGTGAAAAAATCGTGGAAAGGTGATGTGTGCGCTCTCACTGAACTAGCACAGCAGAGATGGTGTAGTGGTAATTCTCTGCAACAAGATATTACCCACAGGGCTGTTACAGGTTCAAACCACCTTAAAGCCACTTAAAAAAACTAAGCATTAATTTCAATAAAATGTGTAAGTGTCTTATTTATAATATAAGCAATATGATCACTATAAAGTGCCAATCTGCAAAAATAAAATAAAAAATTCTTTGTGCTGAAATGTGAAAAATTAGAAATTAAAATAAAAAATCTAATATTAATGGTCTCCAAGTAGGACAAAATTTTTTTTTCTATTACAATGATATACTCTGGCACATAGATTGATTTCCAATGATCTCCCTCACCTGTAATCAGGTTGTATATAAACTTTCAAGGGAGACACTTTTTGGTTAGAATTGTAGCACTAGGCTACTCCTAGTGTCCAGTGCCAAGGTGCATCTTGCATAGGAAAACACCTATTGAACAAGGCAACACGGTATCTATTATATAATTGCCGTAACTGACTTCCGTCGGAGCGGCGCAACTTCCGGTGGCTTGGTTAGCGAGCTGTTTCTTATCCTGGACTCTGTCCGCGGCCACGGCGACTCCCGAAGCAATGCCCGCAAAGCGGGCATTGCGAGCCGTTGCAGTCTCGCGAAGCAATGCCCGCGAAGCGGGCATTGCGAGTCGCTGGCACCCACCGCTAACCAAGCCACAGAAGCCCATACGACTGTAGTGTACAGCGCGATGGTATACTACAGTCCCATGCCCATACGCCTGTCCGCCCCTAAACCTAAGCGCCAACGACTCGCAATGTCCGCTGGCGCTTAAGGGCCGACACGCGTATGCCCATGGGACTGTAGTATACCATCGCGCTGTACACAACAGCGCCATGCTCTAAAACACCCCTACCCCCTAAGTCCCGCCGAAGCCCCTACCCCCTGCCGCCCTAAGCCACTACCCCGCCGCTGAAGCCCCTACCCCCTGCCGCCCTAAGCTACTACCCCGCCGCCGAAGCCCCTACCCCCTGCCGCCCTAAGCCACTACCCCGCCACAGCCACTACCCTCTGCCGCACCTAACCCCTAAGCCACTACCCCGCCGCCGAAGCCCCTACCCCCTGCCGCCCTAAGCCACTACCCCGCCGCAGACACTACCCTCTGCCGCAAGCCCCTACCCCCTGCCGCCCTAAGCCACTACCCCGCCGCAGCCACTACCCTCTGCCGCACCTAACCCCTCAGCCACTACCCCGCCGCCGAAGCCCCTACACCCTGCCGCCCTAACCCACTACCCCGCCGCAGCCACTACCCTCTGCCGCAAGCCCTACCCCCTGCCGCCCTAACCCACTACCCCGCCGCAGCCACTACCCTCTGCCACACCTAACCCCTAAGCCACTACCCCGCCGCCGAAGCCCCTACACCCTGCCGCCCTAACCCACTACCCCGCCGCAGCCACTACCCTCTTCCGCACCTAACCCCTAAGCCACTACCCCGCCGCCGAAGCCCCTACCCCCTGCCGACCTAAGCCACTACCCCGCCGCAGCCACTACCCTCTGCCGCAAGCCCCTACCCCCTGCCGCCCTAACCCACTACCCCACCGCAGCCACTACCCTCTGCCGCACCTAACCCCTAAGCCACTACCCCGCCGCCGAAGCCCCTAACCCCTGCCGCCCTAAGCCACTACCCCGCCGCAGCCCCTAAGCCACTACCCGCCGCCGCGAAGCCCTACACCCTGCCGCCCTAACCCACTACCCCGCCGCAGCCACTACCCTCTTCCGCACCTAACCCCTAAGCCACTACCCCGCCGCCGAAGCCCCTACCCCCTGCCGCCCTAACCAACTACCCCGCCGCAGCCACTACCCTCTTCCGCACCTAACCCCTAAGCCACTACCCCGCCGCCGAAGCCCCTACCCCCTGCCGCCCTAACCAACTACCCCGCCGCAGCCACTACCCTCTGCCGCACCTAACCCCCTGCCCCCGAAGTCGCACCTAACCCCCTACCCCCGAAGCCGCACCTAAACCACTACCCCCAACGCCGCATCTAAGCCATTACCCCGCTGCAGCCACTACCCTCTGCCACAAGCCCCTACCCCCTAAGCCGCACCTAACCCCTACCCCCGAAGCCGCACCTAAACCCCTACCCCCCCACCCCCTAAGCCCGGCCGCACCTAAGCCCCTATCCCCTAAGCCCCGCCGCCTCCTAAGCTCACGCCGCTAACACCTAACGCCCTACACCCGAAGCCCCCGCCGTCCCCTAACCTAACGCCCCCGTCGATCACTTACATGCCTTTTTAGTCATCTGATCGTCCGTCCGATCCACAAGTCCTTCGTCCGACCAGCCGTCCTCTTCCTCCGGCCCCGGGGGTCTTCTCTCTTCTTTCCGCCATCTCCGCCTCTTCGTCCGGCCCCGGGGATCTTCTGTCTTCTTTCCGCCAACTTCCAGCTCCGACGTCCTCTTCACTTATCATTAACATAGAATGGACGACAAATCCACCATTCTATGTCAATGAGATGTGAGGGGCTCTTCTGATTGGTCGCTGTCTACTGCCCTCAGCCAATCAGAAGAGGCCCTCATTTCCTATTGACATACATTAGCGGTGTCTCGCCGATTTTATGGCCGGCCACCTGGTTCTATTTGTCGGCCCTAAAATCGCAGACACACCGCTAATGCATCTCTATGGGCAGTCAGCCCGATTTCTGATTGGTCGCTCTCTCGAGCTCACTGCCCATAGACATGCATTAGCGGTGTGTCCGCGATTTTAGGGCCGACAAATAGAACCAGGTCGGCGGCCATAAAATCGCCGACACACCGCTAATGTATTTCAATGGGAACAAATTAATTTAATAATAAAAAAAATAATTAAAAAATCATTAAAAAATAATAAAAAAATAAATAAAAAATAAACGGACCTCAAAGAGAACTGGGTCTCAGCCTAAATAATAAATGTAATAATAAAAAAAATAATTAAAAAATAATTAAAAAATAATAAAAAAATAAATTAAAAATAATAAATAATTCAATAAAAATAATAATAAAAAAATTAAATATATGCTAATTATATCAGCCCTTTCAGCGGACCTGAAAGAGAACTGGGTCTCAGCCTAAATAATAAATTTAATAATAAAAAAAATAATAAAAAAATAATTAAAAAATAATAAAAAAATAAATTAAAAATAATAAATAATTCAATAAAAATAATAATAAAAAAATTAAATATATGCTAATTATATCAGCCCTTTCAGCGGACCTGAAAGAGAACTGGGTCTCAGCCTAAATAATAAATTTAATAATAAAAAAAATAATTAAAAAATAATAAAAAAATAAATTAAAAATAATAAATAATTCAATAAAAATAATAATAAAAAAATTAAATATATGCTAATTATATCAGCCCTTTCAGCGGACCTGAAAGAGAACTGGGTCTCAGCCTAAATAATAAAATTTAATAATAAAAAAATAATTAAAAAATAATAAAAAATAATAAAAAATAAATTAAAAAATTAATAAATAATTCAATAAAAATATAATAAAAAAATTAATATATGCTAATTAATATCAGCCTTTTCAGCGGACTGAAAGAGAACTGGTCTCAGCCTAAATAATAAATTAATAATAAAAAAAATAATTAAAAAATAATTAAAAAATAATAAAAAAATAATTAAAAATAATAAATAATTCAATAAAAATAATATAAAAAAAAATTAAATATAGCTAATGATATCACCCTTTCAGCGACCTGAAAGAGAACTGGGTCTCAGCCTAAATAATAAATTAATAATAAAAAAAATAATAAAAAAATAATTAAAAAATAATAAAAATAAATAAAAAAATAATAAATAATTCAATAAAAATAATAATAAAAAAATTAAATATATGCTAATTATATCACCCTTTCAGCGGACCTGAAAGAGAACTGGGTCTCAGCCTAAATAATAAATTTAATAATAAAAAAAAATAAAAATTTAAAAAATAATAAAAAAATAAATTAAAAATAATAAATAATTCAATAAAAATAATAATAAAAAAATTAAATATATGCTAATTATATCAGCCCTTTCAGCGGACCTGAAAGAGAACTGGGTCTCAGCCTAAATAATAAATTTAATAATAAAAAAATAATTAAAAAATAATTAAAAAATAATAAAAAAATAAATTAAAAATAATAAATAATTCAATAAAAATAATAATAAAAAAATTAAATATATGCTAATTATATCAGCCTTTTCAGCGGACCTGAAAGAGAACTGGGTCTCAGCCTAAATAATAAATTAATAATAAAAAAATAATTAAAAAATAATTAAAAAATAATAAAAAAATAAATTAAAAATAATAAATAATTCAATAAAAATAATAATAAAAAAAATTAAATATATGCTAATTATATCACCCCTTTCAGCGGACCTGAAAGAGAACTGGGTCTCAGCCTAAATAATAAATTTAATAATAAAAAAAATAATAAAAAATAATTAAAAAATAATAAAAAAATAAATTAAAAATAATAAATAATTCAATAAAAATAATAATAAAAAAATTAAATATATGCTAATTATATCACCCCTTTCAGCGGACCTGAAAGAGAACTGGGTCTCAGCCTAAATAATAAATTTAATAATAAAAAAAATAATTAAAAAATAATTAAAAAATAATAAAAAAAATAAATTAAAAATAATAAATAATTCAATAAAAATAATAATAAAAAAATTAAATATATGCTAATTATATCACCCTTTCAGCGGACCTGAAAGAGAACTGGGTCTCAGCCTAAATAATAAATTTAATAATAAAAAAAATAATAAAAAAATAATTAAAAAATAATAAAAAAAGAAATTAAAAATAATAAATAATTCAATAAAAATAATAATAAAAAAATTAAATATATGCTAATTATATCAGCCCTTTCAGCGGACCTGAAAGAGAACTGGGTCCTCAGCCTAAATAATAAATTTAATAATAAAAAAAATAATTAAAAAATAATAAAAAAATAATAAAAAAATAAATAAAAAATAATAAATAATTAAATAAAAATAATAATAAAAAAAATAAATATATGCTAATAATATCAGCCCTTTCAGCGGACCTGAAAGAGAACTGGTCTCTGCCTCAGGCTCACTTTAAATAATAATAAATTTAATAATAAAAAAAATAATTAAAAAATTATAAAAAATTATTAAAAAAAATAAATAAAAAATAATAAATAATTAAATAAAAAATATAAATAAAAAATAAATAAATGCTATTAATTGTATTATTAATTTTATTAATGCTATTAATTATGCTATTACTGCTAATAATAATGCTATTAATGCAAATAATATTGCTATTAATGCTATTATTAATGCTATTAATATTAATAATTTATGCTATTCATGCTAATAATTATGCTATTAATGGTAATAATAATGCTATTAATGCAAATAATATTGCTATTAATGCTAATATTTATGCTATTAATGCTAATAATTATGCTATTAATGCTAATATTTATACTATTAATGCTAATAATTATGCTATTAATGCTAATATTTATGCTATTAATGCTAATAATTATGCTATTAATGGTAATCATAATGGTATTAATGCAAATAATATTGCTATTAATGCTATTAATGCTAATAATTATGCTTTTAATGTTAATAATTATGCTATTAATGCTAATAATTATGCCATTAATGGTAATAATAATGCTATTAATGCAAATAATATTGCTATTAATGCTAATATTTATGCTATTAATTCTAATAATTATGCTATTAATGCTAATATTTATACTATTAATGCTAATATTTATGCTATTAATGCTAATATTTATGCTATTAATGGTAATCATAATGGTATTAATGCAAATAATATTGCTATTAATGCTATTAATGCAAATAATTATGCTATTAATGTTAATAATTATGCTATTAATGCTAATAATTATGCTATTAATGGTAATAATAATGCTATTAATGCAAATAATATTGCTATTAATGCTATTATTACTGCTATTAATGTTAATAATTATGCTATTAATGCTAATAATTATGCTATTAATGGTAATAATAATGCTATTAATGCAAATAATATTGCTATTAATGCTAATAATTATGCTATTACTGCTAATAATAATGCTATTAATGCTAATAATTATGCTATTAATGCTAATATTAATGCTAATAATGCTAATAATAATCATATTAACGCTATTAATAATGCTATTAAGGGTAATAATCATGCTATTTATGATATTCAAAATGCTATTAATGCTAATAATATTGCTATTAATGCTCTTTATGCTCATAGTAATGCTATTAATACGATTATTTATGCTATTAATTCTATGATTTATGCTATTAATGCTATTAATAATGCTATTAATGCTATTAATGCTATTAATAATGCTATTCATGCTATTAATAATACTATTAATGCTATTAATGCTAATATTAATGCTATTAATTGTATTATTAATGCTATTAATGCTATTAATAATGCTATTAATGCTAATAATAATGCTCTTACTGCTAATAATAATGCTATTTATGCTAATAATTATGCTATTAATGCTAATATTAATGCTAATAATGCTAATAATAATCATATTAACGCTATTAATAATGCTATTAAGGCTAATAATCATGATATTTATGATATTAAAATGCTATTAATGCTAATAATATTGCTATTAATGCTCTTTATGCTCATAGTGATGCTATTAATGCGATTATTTATGCTATTAATTCTATTATTTAGGCTATTAATGCTATTAATAATGGTAGTAATGCTATTAATAATGCTATTAATGCTATTAATGCTATTAATAATGCTATTCATGCTATTAATAATACTATTAATGCTATTAATGATAATATTAATGCTATTAATTGTATTATTAATGCTATTAATGCTATTAATAATGCTATTACTGCTAATAATAATGCTATTACTGCTAATAATAATGCTATTAATGCTAATAATTATGCTAGTAATGCTAATATTAATGCTAATAATGCTAATAATAATCATATTAACGCTATTAATAATGCTATTAAGGCTAATAATCATTCTATTTATGTTATTCAAAATTCTATTAATGCTAATAATATTGCTATTAATGCTCTGTATGCTAATACTCATGCTATTAATGCGATTATTTATGCTATTAATTCTATTATTTAGGCTATTAATGCTATTAATAATGCTATTAATGTTATTAATAATGCTAGTAGCCTCCCTGGCGGTCTGTTTAGGTCTAGAATTTTTTGCTAAAAGCGGGCTACCCGCGTTCGCGGCAGATGCGGTAAAAAAACCGCATCTGCCGCACTTGCCGCATAGCTGCCGCACTTGCGCCGCACTTGCGGCGCGGTTGCGGCGCGGTAGCGGTAATCTGCATAGTAAAGGGAACCAACCACCTCGGATGACCCTCATACACTGTTAATATGTGCCCCTGCAGCCTAGTAAACCATTAGCAGCACTGTTTTTGTGTGAAAAGTGGCTGCAGTAGAAGTGAGATAATGATTTTATACACTTACATGCCTGCGTACTTGAGGGCGTCTCCCTGTGTGTGCTGGCACTTGTGGGCTGTGCTCATCATGTCTGCTCTCCCCCTCCCTTATGCACGCCCCCTCTCAGCCTGCTATAGTGATGTGAGGCTGATTGCGTCATAAAGGGGCGGGGCTAAATCGCGGCATCCCGGTAGCCCCGCCCCTTTATGACGCAATCAGCCTCACATCACTATAGCAGGCTGAGAGGGGGCGTGCATAAGGGAGGGGAGAGCAGGCATGATGAGCGCAGCCCACAAGTGCCAGCACACACAGGGAGACGCCCTCAAGTACGCAGGCATGTAAGTGTATAAAATCATTATCTCACTTTTACTGCAGCCACTTTTCACACAAAAACAGTGCTGCTAATGGTTTACTAGGCTGCAGGGGCACATATTAACAGTGTATGAGGGTCATCCGAGGTGGTTGGTTCATATGCAGATTACCGCAACCGCGCCGCAACCGCGCCGCAAGTGCGGCGCAAGTGCGGCAAGTGCGGCAGATGCGGCAGATGCGGTTTTCTCACCGTATCTGCCGCGAACGCGGGTAAGCCCGAGCCTGACTCGGGGTTAACGCTTCTGGTAGTGAATGTTAACCCCGAGTCAGGCTCGGGAATAACGCTAGGAAGGTTAATGCTATTCATGCTAATATTAATGCTATTAATGCTATTAAGGCTAATAATCATGCTATTAATCCTATTAATAATGCTATTTTTAATTCTATTAATGCTATTAATAATTTTATTAATGCTAATAATGGTATTACTCCTCATAATAATGCTATTAACACTATTATTAATGCTATTTATGGTAATAATGCTATTAATACTAATAACAATACTATTATTAGTACTATTATTGCTATTAATAATGCTATTAATGCTAATAATAATGCTGTTAATGCTAATAATTATGCTATTAATGGTAATAATAATGCTATTAATGCAAATAATATTGCCACGTTCTAGAATCCCGATGCATTTGCATCGGGCTCACAGCTAGTAATACATAAGAAGATTATTCCAAGCTTCCACACTTACAATACACAAGGGGGATATTCACTTATCACGGTCCTTATTGTTAGCTCACCCTTAACGCGTTTCGTATCCCTACTTCTTCAGAAGGGTCTTCTGAAGAAGTAAGGATACGAAACGCGTTAAGGGTGAGCTAACAATAAGGACCGTGATAAGTGAATATCCCCCTTGTGTATTGTAAGTGTGGAAGCTTGGAATAATCTTCTTATGTATTATACCGTGTTGCCTTGTTCAATAGGTATTTTCCTATGCAAGATGCACCTTGGCACTGGACACTAGGAGTAGCCTAGTGCTACAATTCTAACCAAAAAGTGTCTCCCTTGAAAGTTTATATACAACCTGATTACAGGTGAGGGAGATCATTGGAAATCAATCTATGTGCCAGAGTATATCATTGTAATAGAAAAAAAAATTTTGTCCTACTTGGAGACCATTAATATTAGATTTTTTTTTCTAATTTTTCACATTTCAGCACAAAGAATTTTTTATTTTATTTTTGCAGATTGGCACTTTATAGTGATCATATTGCTTATATTATAAATAAGACACTTACACATTTTATTGAAATTAATGCTTAGTTTTTTATGTGGCTTTAAGGTGGTTTGAACCTGTAACAGCCCTGTGGGTAATCTCTTGTTGCAAAGAATTACCACTACATCATCTCTGCTGTGCTAGTTCAGTGAGAGCGCACACATCACCTTTCCACGATTTTTTCACATTTCAGCACAAAGACTTTTTTTATTTTTGCACCTTGGCACTTTATATATTTATGCACTTTATAGTGATCATATTGATTACATTATAAATAAGACACACACACACATGCAGAAATTTTATTGAAATTGATGCTAACAGTGCACATGTCATGATAAGCAAAATATTGGATGGTCTCCTGGGGAACAATATGTACAGTTCAGGAATATATTCCTCTGTCCCCTTGTTTTAAAATACACCTATATGATATTTAATGTATGAACAATGGAAATAAAATTATACTGTTGTATGAAAATATAATATTCCTCTTTCTTGTAAATAAACGGTGGGATCACAGGTCTCTTGTAACTATTGAGCACAATCATTGTGAATATACTTTGTTATATGTATAAAAATGTATTTTATCTGAGTACTCCAATAAAGTAAAAAAATTTATATTCTAATTATTGGCTGAAAGACTCTTTTCATATATATATTTAGAATATGATTACCATACTTGCTTCTTGGGAAAAGTTGCATCTATGAGGAAATTTAAGTACCTGACCAAACTGTTAAGCTGCTTTCACACAGCGTTTTTGTGCTGTCCGAGGGGATTCGACTTTTTGCAGGACCCCTCGGACAGCAACGGATCCAAACTGATGCCTGCAATCGGATGTCAAATAGACATCTGATTCTGATATTTTGCAGGATCAGTTTGGATCCTCTCCCTCTCTCCTCTCCCTGCTCCTCCTTTCACCTTGTCCCCCTCCTCTCTCCCTCCTGTCACCTCGCTTCTCTCTCTGTCTTGTCACCTTTCTCCCTTCCACTCTCAGCTCCCTCTTTGTCCCCTCTTTGTCCCTCTCTTTGTCCCCTCTTTCTCCCCTCTTTCTCCCCCTCTTTGTCCCCCTCTTTGTTCCCCTTTTCCAGACCTTAAAAAATAAAAAAAAAATCTTATTCTCACCCATCCTCGAGTCCCCCGGCGCTTCCAGCTGTTGTCTTCTGACCCACAAGACCTGGCGTGATGTCAGTCACATGACCGGTAACCGGTCATGTGACTGTGACATCACTCCAGGTCCTATAAGCATTGAGCGCTGGAGGCATCGCTGGATCGCGGGATAGGTGAGAATAAAGTTTTTTTATTTTTAACCCTTTCTTTTCACTAGATGTCACTTGTGTACAGTATGAATATACATTGCAGAAGTGATATTAGATGGCACAGAGTGATTTTAGTGTACTGAGCATGCTCAGTACACTAAAATCGGGTCCGAGGAATGATCAGCTGTTTCCACGGACCCACGCTCCATAGGCCCCATGTTATTTGGCGCGGATCAGGTCTGATCCAACTTGGTCCGATTTGACCCGCTGTGCCCAAAATCGCAGCAGTCTGCGATTTTGGACACAGCTAAAAATCGGACAGAATCGAATCCGACAAAAATCGGATGCCATTAAGGGCAAATCCGATCCAATCTGTGCCCATAGACTAACATGGGGGCCAAATCGGATCCGTGGCTGTCCGTTTTACAACGGACAGCCACGGATCCCAGAAAAACGCTGTGTGAAAGCACCCTTATGTGTTAACTCTCCAGTCATTTTCTGCCGCTTCAACACCTTTATCTCAGCCTCCCTAAGATGTCAAAGCATAAGAATTTTTTGGGAATTAAAAACCTTGTACCAAAATACGCAATAGAATCCTGTTCAGATTATTGCATTGTTTCAGGATTTTTTTTTCAGCATTTTTGGTGCAAATATGAAACCTTACAGAAAGACAAAGAGTTGAAGCAATTTTATTTTCTTGTTAAACTAACATTAAGTTTAGTGTGTCTTAAAGAGAAAATACACACATAACAGTAAAATATTTGCAATGTAGATGCCAGCACAAACTGTAAAAGGACTGGTTATAAAAAACGAATTCTGAATTGGCAGAGGTCATTTTGCTTGTATTCTTTTAAGCAGCTGCCTAGCACCCTGAAAATGAAATTGGTGGAGGCCCACAAAGCAGGAAAAGCCAATAAAAAGATAACTAACTGTTTTTAAGTTGCCCTTTCCTCAGTT